>JAVQJL010026074.1:0-21680 GCA_036024295.1 Nannoperca obscura | reverse complement strand
CCCCGCGCCCCCCCCCCCCCCCCCCCCCCCCCCCCCCCCCACGGGTATTCAGGTAGCGGTGATGTGTATGTGTGTGTTGATGCCAGCACTGCAGGGGCATATGGAGGGCATGGGCTGGGTGGCGCCAAGAAGGAAACCATAAACCATCATTGTGATGTCCAAACAAGGCCAGGGAGTCATGGATGGGTGAGGGGGTGTGATGGAGGTTATGAGGATCAGATGTGGTTCCATAATCTCATGTAAAAATAAAATGACTGGTACAGTACATGTATACATAGTGCATCCCCAATGGGCAAATGTGTTCCAGCAGAGTTCAATGCACATGTTGACAAAAGAATGTATTCAAGATGCTGTAAGAAGACAGACTAAATACAGTATATTCTCAGACATCTCCAGCTTTTAAAACTTTATTTTCTAACATGACTTGAGCACTTTCAAAGGGTTTTACAGTAAAAATCCTTAATAAATGTTTTTTGCAGTTATTTTATAGGCTTACTTTATAGCTGCTGTTTATGGTCGATGTTAATGGCTACAACATTTCAGTTGATACAAGCTATAATAAAGATGCATCATCATAAAATCCATGAATGTGATTTGTACAAGTGAGAAAGGTTAAAGGAAAACTTTGACATTTTGAGAACTCACTTATTTTCTTTCTTGCTGAGAATTAGGTGAGAAGATTGATACCACTGTCAGCAGCCAAGATAGCTTAGCTTACCATAAAGGCAGCTGGCCCAGCTCTGTCCAAAGGTATCGTAAAGGTAATTAGCAGAGTCAGCAGCACTTCTAAAGCTCACTAATAAACACGTTGTATATCATTTGTGTAATCTGTAAAAAAAACTGAAATGTAAAAATGTGGAAGTGACTGGGCTTCCACGAATACTCTGGCACATTACCCTCCATAAAATCACAATGTGTTGTTTTAGCACTTGATTGGACATTCTCGAGCACAGGGCCTGATAACACCGCAGTGTGTTCTTTTCTATCAATTACTTCAGCTCACCTGATCGGCCTCCAGCTCTCTTGGTCCACTTCCACACACACAGCGACAGTGCCAGCACCATTACCCACTTAAACAATGACCCCCTTGTTCGCTAACAGTCACCCATTAAACTTTTAAATGTCATTTAATAGAAGCGTAATGTTGCTCCGATGCGTCTGTCAGCAGCTTGAGGGGGGTAAAAGGATACCTGGTCACCCTCCCGGTGTGTCACACTGCCCACTAAATTCCTCAGTTGGCTAGTCATCACCCTTAGTGTGGGATGTGGTGATGAGAGTGAATGTGACCTGGACTTAAAGGGGACATGAGGGAAGAGCGCCTCTGAATCTGCCACCTCTTTGTCTGACCCTCTTACTGCTGGCTGGAGTTTCTGTAGGTGCTCATGTTATCCAGCGAGGGAGAAAGGAAACAGAGGCTGGACAGTTCTGTGATACTTGGAGGCCATTTTAGTTCAGCACAATGTCAATGAACGAACAATGGCTTCTCTCTTTGAGGATTTGTTTGTTTGGCGACCTTTAGCTGGGACTCAGCAGCTGATAATGGCATTTGTCCCACACCAGTATTGGATTATGGGTATTTATGTGTAACCACACATTCTTGGGAAATTCCAGTGGTCTGCCTTCGTCATCATTCTGGAGCAGGCTCGCATTTTCTCAGCATGTTGCCCCGAGTTAGCTGTTAATTTGACGTCCTTGACTCTGGCCCAGCTGTACCACTGAGGAGCAGGGTCACCTCCTGTTATAAGCTGCCAGAAACACAGATTTGTTCCAGACCACACTGATGTGCTACACTGCTTCCTTAATGTTGACCGTATCTCATTAAGCTGTTCCAGAAAACTGAAGTTGATGTTTGGGCTGCCAGTACAACCTGCCCCAACACCAGATGTTCACCTTTAAAAGATAGAACTCCACTGTGCCAGCACAACTCGCATCTTAACTCACCTTCTCGCCACTCTTGACAGGAAATACTACCACAGATGACTAGATAATGTGTGCATGGTAGGCTATGTGCAGTGTCTACCGTCATGAAGCCCACTTTCATCTTTCAGTAGAGGTTTTATACATTTTAAACACTGATAGCAAAAAGGAAGTAGTAGTTTTGATCTCCTTTTAAGCCCATAGAACCTTTAAGAAATGAGTGCATGTGTGCACATGTTTGCAGGTTTGTGCATCAGTTTACAACTGCATTTCCAAAAAAGCAAGAGATCATAAGTGCATGCTTCCCCGTCACATTGATCACATTGTGTGGCTGCGTGCGTATTCTTTGAAGCAATGTGTGTCTACAACAGGGAGCTTGATTGACAGCGAAAGAGCGGGTGCCTGGCCGTGCCTGTGGTTGAGGCAGGCTGTGGGAGACGAAGGGTGTTAAGTCGTCAGTATGAGGCATATGTCAGAGATCAGTGCTGGACTGTGGAGATCACTGAGATGAGAAGGGCGGAAGGGCACTGAGGGTTGAGAGAGGCAGAGATTACTGGGAGCTTGGTGCCTTGACCAAAGGCAGAATGGCTGCTCATCACACAAAAACACAAACACATTCCCATCTCTGTCGCTGTGCTCTCCTCACAAGCAGTGGATACAAATTCCGAGCCCTCCGGAGGCAGCGTGCAAAGCCCCGTGTTAATAAGATTGTCTTCCTCTCCGGGTGGAAGTGTGTGCTCCTTTGTCTCCAGAATAATGACAGGGGGAATAAGAGCCCGGCTCTTGAACCACTTCAAGCTCTTAAGTGTCTACAATTGAAGGAAAACAGAGTGGTGGGGATTAAAGTCAGCCAAGTAGATGTGCCGTGATAACGCTGGTTACGGCTGGCCTGACTGTCGTTCCAAACAAAACACTTCCCCGTTCTCAATACATGTAAAGGAGTCAAGTGCCTCAATATGTACATCACGTTCCAAAATCTCCTTATCACTAACAAATCGTTATTGAAATGAGCCTCTACTCTTAGTCTAGCCTATATATTATATGACATTTATGACAAAATGTAAATGCAACATTCACTCTGAAAAATATCTGCTTCTTTAGCTGCTAAATGCTACGTTCAAAAGCTAGTTGCTAACTTAGTGTGTCTGCTGTTTGGGGGCTGGGCAGGTTGAGTACAGTGGCTTCAATTAGAGCTTTTTCATTAAAAAAGCAGCTGCCTGCTTAAAACCATGAGCTGAAAAACACTAAAATGCTCTATAGAGCCAAGGGTACCTGCAGCTGAGTGATAATTATCTGCAGTTCATCACACCTTTCACAGTACACAAAGTCAATTGTTTATTGATCAGTGCAGCTTTAATTTACATCCAGCAAAGAAGAAGTGGAGCCATGTTTAAATGTTAGTGGAAAACATTGTCACAGGAACACAGCAAGCTGCTCCATTGATGATGACTTGGGTAGGGACTTCATCCAACACACTAGTTGGGTGGCTACATCCATATGAGCTCAGAAATAAGATCTTCAGATCTTCCATCAAAGTCTTAATGGATTATTTGACACAGAAACAGCTATGTTATTGTTTGCTAATTGTATTATGACAGCTCCTTTCTGTATTATTTGTTGCTTTATGTGATTATTCATGCTTTAAAATCAATACAACGCTAAACTAAAGCTTAAGGAAGTGGGCTGCAATTATCTCAGCTCATATTTTCATCCTTGGCTCTGATAACAGAATCTGGGTGGGCAGAATGGACTGGATATATCTCTCCACTCCCTCAACAACTGTCTAACTGGCCGTAGCTCAAAATTCTGCTGCTCTGAGGCGTTGAGTTTCTAACTCTATGAAAAAGCAGTGCTGACAAAGTTCATGCATGCTCAGCAAAACGCTTTTCTAAATAAATAAATGAAAAAAAAAACTGCCCAGGATCACACCAAAAAGTAATCTGCAATGTGTTAGTTTTCATTTTGTACCTATCCCCTGTTGCGCAGTAATGCACTCCAGCACTATGTTCCACACAGAGGTGATTTGTATCACTGCTGTTCTCTGTTCCCCGACATTATTGACCGTGTTTGTTTGGTTCATCGCAAGAAAGAGTATGCAGAGTAGGTAGCGATAATAATAGCTGTTTTATTGTGTGCCACTGTCTTGGCCCCTAATACTGAACGTGTTATCTGAGGGTGCAGCATGCCACAATAAGCTATGTGCATGTGACGCATGGCTGAGCAGCATTCCTCCTCCTGAGTGCATCGCAGGGCGCAGATAGTAGGAAGGCAAAGCAGCCTGACTGCCGACAGAGAAGGAGAGAGGAGAGATGAAGGGGGAGAGCAATACCGGGAACATGTAGTTAAGTGGAATGAAGTACCCTTTGTTGCAGATAAGATCATTCTGCTTCCCTGGCTGGCATCACTAAAGCGATATGAGCACAACGAATGGAGCTTGATATGTGGTTGGCAGACCACAAAATGCCTCATCGACATGTAGATAAACATTGGTCCAAGGAATAAGAGACTGGAATTATTCTTTCTCTTGTACGTTCATGATTTTACTTTTATTTCATAAATAAGGATGTGTCCTCTGCCACTAGGCAGTAGATTGTTGTGGGATCAAGGCATTATGGGAAATAAAGTCCACACTAGATAATGTTGCGGAAGTAGAGGCTAAACGATGGGTCCATGGCCTCTGGGTTCAGACGGTCACCCAGCTTCCAGCGAGGTTCGTAGGCCCCTGGTCCTGGGGTCTTCTGTGCAACACACACACACACAATATTTTTTTATTCTATCAGCACCTTGAAATACAAAAAAATCATTATTTTCTTTTTATTATTTGCTCTTACATGTAAAACATTTTTGGTCAATGTGCAATGTTCCATGACATGGTCTTTGACATCAGAACCACAATAAGACCATTACTAAAATCAAAACATTAGTATATTGCATTTTCTTTCTTGCTCATCAATAATCTAAACTGCAGCTGAGGGGATATACAACTTATACTGATGACAGACAGCCACACACTAGCCTCACTAATAATGAAGTGTTGGGCATGTTTACAGGTCACCTGTGTGCATCTAAAGACAAGATATAGCTAAATGTGAAGTGAAATGTGAACTCACTGAGTGCACATAGTGGAGCCGCGGCAATGTGGATCTGAAGCAGGAGGTGATGCCTTGTGCTGGTCTGGTCTGTGGATTATAGTGGCATGGAGCAGGTCCTTCCTTCTGAGATAGTCAGAGACACATGTTGCTTGTTTTTCCCCCTTTATTTGTTTATTACCAACATTATCTTTATTGAAGATATGTGTCAGTTAGCAGTAGCTTTATTGAGCAGAGTTTCTGTAAGTATGTTTGAAAGAAACTGCTCCAGTGTGCACTTGTAGTCAGTGAGCAGATGTCTTGATTTTATTTGGCTAACGTCATCATCTTATCCTGGATTAGTTCAAGCACCTTTCAAGAACAGGGCCCTGTTTTCTCAGAAGAGAACTTCAATCTTTATTTTTATGTTTTCGCCTGAGTTCAAATGGCAGCATTCTTAAGCATCCAAACAGAGTCCAATCAAACCGCTCCAAACATGATGAGGTAAACATGCACTGAGGACTGTATTATATTCACCTACTCTACATCATGACCTTTAACATTTTTATAGCCAAATAAGAGATTCATTGTTTCTCCCATAGACCTATAAGCTCATAGAAACCTATTGTTATAGCATGTTAATACTCAAGTCATCTGAAGGATGCACTTACACTGTACACCAGATCTATTTTAAGGTCTTTATTGGTCTCTGGTTTTTTTCACCTTTGTCATCTGTGTTTAGGGTTAGTCTCTGTCAAAAGTCATGCTCTCTCTCTCTCTCTGTCTCTCTCTCTCTCTCTCTCTCTCTCTCTCTCTTCTTGCCTTTCACTTCTCCTTTCCTCTTACCCACTAACACACATACTGGTCATCACCAGCGGCGTGCCATGCAGAAATAGCATCACCACTCCTCCTCAGACATAAAACGGTGTCCCTGTCCCTGAACGCAGGACCAGCCCTTCATTTTCAGCTGCTCTCTGATTCAGAGAGAGCGTTGGAGGGATGGCTGCTACCATTACATGCCATTTGATCCCAGTTGCCAGTTAACTTGATCCTCGGCAACTGGCCTGCTGGGACCCGCACGCTTGCCTGATGCTCCCAGAGGTGCTAATGCAGGTGTATTTCACGGGAGCTGGTGGATGGTAGTGAAACGCTCTCACACGTGTGTGTATGTGTGTGCCTGAGCCAAAGCACCTGGCCTACTTTCCTACTGTGGCACAGCACGATAGAAACGTTCTCTTATGTCGCGTAGGTAACTGGCACATGCTGAGAATGTCTGTGAAACTTGAAAACTTTGACCTGGTTTTGAGCGGTGCATCCAAGACTCATTAAATCAACTGGAGAGCTTGATTTTTTTCTAAAATGACTTGGGGTGAAATTAATATCACATATTCTTGATTTTCTTGATTTAGAAAAAATGACATTAAGGCTGGTGTTTCCTCCATAAACATGAACAAATCCATTCATGTGCTCTAAATTAGTTAAATACTAATGTCAGCATGCTATTACGTTCTGCATTTTACTTTACCTTGTTATTATGGTTTGCAACATTTGCAAATTTGCACTAAACACAAAGTACTGGACTTGAGCCAAGATGAAAAGTATGGGTCACCCTGAAGTTATCAATTCATCCTGCGGGGACCATGAATGTGTTTATTAAATTTCATGACAATCCATCCAATAGTTGTTGAGATATTTCAGTTGATCAACCGACAGACCAACATTGCCATCCAGAGAGCCCTGCTGCAAGTGTGGCTTACCATCTACCAGACAGCAGTTGTTCAGATGAGTAGGTTTTCGTGCTGTAGTTAATGGTTAAATCACTTCTGTGCAACAGCAATAGAGGGGAGGACATTTATTCATATTAAAATGTCTGGGATTATGACTTTAATTCAAACAGGCTTGAATGTCAGGGGAGGATTTGTTCCTTCCAAGCAGCACGTGCAGTCAATATTGCAAAAAAGCCCAACATGTAAATCTAGGACACACAGTGGCCCCAGGATGGAAAAATTAAGTCAAATCAGAAAAAAGAGAATATCTTTTTTGTTGTGTTGCCAAACACATTAAGCTCACTGGAGGTTTTTGAATGTGTGGAAATCTATTTCATTGTATTCTGGTTCAGAGAAATCTGGAATTCTCTCTCAGAATAGACCAAGAGTTCCCAGTGTAAACCATTAAGACACTTCAATTATGATCCACTATTGTCTGTCCACCTCCATCAGGTCAGCTGTCTGACTGATCTGCGCGTTCACCTAACTTGGCAGTGGAATCTAGATTTGTGTAGCTGCTTAACCTTTGACAATAAACTTGTCTTAGAGTCGCTGTGACACCACTAACAGCAGAAAACTGCTCCCAACTCTGCAGTAATAACACCCTCGGGATTTCTTAACGCCTTTCCTTCTCTGTCAACACTCAGCAGCTGCCAGCACGGCTCAGATATCCATCAGCTACCAACATGGACACACGGCTAAGGCTGCAAAACTCTGCAATATGAACCAAAGCTGACTGGTCAGCTAGTTCAGTGCCATAACAGGCCCTCAAATGGGGCAAATGATACAATCAGACACCCTGTGGGATTGGTTTTCTCTGACCCTTCTGGCTGTCATAACTAGCTCCTGTACAAGCACATACCAGATACACATTAGGTCATAGCTTGTAACCAAAGCCCATTGAAAGTGTATTGTAATGAAACCTTTTTGTGGGCAATGGAAAGACTGAAGGGTCCTAATAACTAGTTTTGGTGACTGGATACTTACAGGCAGAAAGCTGATCCGCTGCACAGTCGACCGAAACATCACATGCCTGCAAGAAGAAGGGGGGGGGGGGAGTGGCTGTCAAAAAAAGAAAAGAGAGAAGAACAGTGAAGGGACAAGTGAGAGAAGAAAAGAAAAAGGCCGTGCATGATCAGAGGCAGAGAAAATGAGGGAGCAGGTTAGTGATTGCTCCTCCATCTTTGTGCTGTGAGGAGATGAGAGAGGGAAGGAGAAGTTGCATGAGGAGGAAGGATTCCACGATCAAGGGATGATTCATGGGTTGTCTGCGCCGCTGTGATCTGAGAGTTAAAGAGAGGCTGTTTGTCGAGTGCTTAATTGCAGGGAATCTTCTCCACTGGTTTCGCCGTCACATTGTAGTCGCACGGTGAAGTGTGTATATGCTGGCACAGAGAAGAAAGATAAAGACGTGTTTATATGTGTATGACAGTATCACCATGAGTTTGCTTTTTGTGTCTGCTGTGTTGCATCGGCAACAGCTGGCTTCTGTTTCCAACACGTCTTCTGTTTTCACTCAGTCTGCTGCAGGTGCATTTTGAAGAGCAGCTACGGTACTTTACTGCAGATGCCACAGCCAAATACACCATCACAACAGAACAATGAATAAACACTGCTTAAGAACTACATATTTTAATCAAATTGGTGTGGAGGGCTAATAACTTTTCCAATAAATGTAATAACTTATGACATTATTGGCTGGCTATTACATAGCAGACTGAACCCATTTTTGGGCAAGAAAGGGCATCAACTATAAGTAACAACATCATAGGAAGGAAAAATATCTTTAAATTGAGGCATAACATTATGGGCTTTAATACACTTACTTATATTATATTATAGGATATCTCAATTATGTATGTTTGTTTAAAGAAATAGAGAGTAAGATGAGAAGATCAATACAAAACTCACATCTGTACGCTAAGTATGGAGCAACTTGGGAGAGAGTCAGGCTAGCTGTTTAACCCTTTTTCTAGTCTATGCTCAGCTACGCTAATCATCTCCTGGCTCGAGCTCCATACTTAAAGGTACCCGTTGGTGTTTTCTCATTAACTTAAACAGTTGTGTTTATATTCAGTGATCCTCACTGAATCACATCACGTGTATCCTCGAGAACAAACGTGTTAAATGGATTTCTTTCCACATAAAACTTTGCTAAGTCTATGCTGAAAATATTTTGAAACATGTGTTGCTTGCATTTGTTCTTGCTTGCTATTAGTCATCTTTCTCTTTACCTAAAAAACATAAAAACTATGACAGCATGTATTACGCCAGTGTACGTCCTCATGCATGTGTAAGAGTTACTAACAAAACAGGGGCCCACTCATAAACCCATTGCTCCATTGTCGGCCCATTAGTGGTGAAAACTCAGCAGAGTACCTTTGAGCCATGAGAGTGCTGCTATCGAACTTATCAAACTCACACAAAGAAAGAAAAAGAAGTGTATTTCCCAAAATGGTGAACTATTCCCTTGATAAGCGGTCAATTGCGTATGCCACAGGATCAGTAACGTTCATATCTGCACCTTGTCCCTGATGCCCAGGGTGATGATGTCAGGCCGTGGACAGTTCTTGAAAGAGTAGGACGCCTGGTGCATCAGGACCTCCTGGATGGAGTCGGTGTAGTTGTACGCCCCGGGTAGAAGAAAATCCTCCTTCCGTAAGCCCAGAATGTGGTCTTTTCTGCCCACGCCTTTGAACCCATAGGTCTTCCTCACCGGGTTCAGTTCAGCTTCTTCGATGAAGTCGCGGATGTGATAGAGACCCGGGATGGGTGTGTCCTGGAAGAAGGTGAGAGGAGAGAAGTTAAGGGAATGTTATCACATGGCTTGGATTAAAACGTCACTGCACTGTTAGCATGTCGTAGATATTACTGGACTGTTGTCCACAGCAAAATTCTGCTAAAGCAACTGGAACACTGGGATAGTTAAACTCTTTTTATGAAGGTATAATTATATTTGAATTAAAAATCTTATACCTAGTTAGATACAATGTTATTTCTAACAATGCTTTTGGAGTGAAATTATGACATCCCAAAAGGAAGCTTTTAACTTTTTAACTCTTTAGCATAACACTAACAAGCAATATCGTAGCTAAATCTCTATATGATGGTACAAAGACTGTTTGTACCTGTTTCTCAGAGCTCATTTGTATTCCATAAATGTAGCGTACTGCAAATATACATTTCCAATTGTCAATCCACCTGGTCTATTGTTAGCATAGAGAGACGAAGGCAGCTGATTAACAACAGAGCCAGAGAGCTGGGATCACATTAAGATAAACTGATAATTAATTAGGTCTATGCATTATTACCATGAATGCACTGTAAGGCACTTAGGGACTGGACTCGCTGTAGTGTAAGTGTTTGAATTTATTTCTGGCAGACAGCAGACTTTAGACCCAGACAATGGGATAGTGCTACGCAATAAAAGCCATTCAATAAAAAATCTACAATATCTACACCTGAGCCATTTTTAATTGACAACCCAGTGGCAAGTGTTGGGGCCTGCACAGAGGCCGACATAGCAGCCGCTTCTCCACAGACAGAGTATGAAACCATACTGCAGTGTGACACCTACTTTCAGTGTTCCCAGCCACCAGCTCCCCCGGCCACACCGGTCCACCCTGTCATCACCCTGCAGATAAGAACAAGATACAAGCCAAGACACAGTAGATTGTTTCTGCGGTTGTGACATTGCTATACCAACAATGTGTTGATGCATCTCCACATGTATCATCCTGCACGTTACCAGTTCTGCTTGTCCTCATTAACCACACTGAGTTATGAGGGCTTGAAAGAGCCTTACCTTATCTGTTCTATTAGCACCCCTGGACATGCCACGGACTTCAGAGACGGCTTTGTTTTTCCATGTGGCCGTGTCCTGCACTGTACTCATTGTTGTCCACTATCAGTCTGACTGGAGATCCAGTGACACCTGACCTGACCACCATGAAAACGGCGACTGTTACTATAGCAGTGGCTCCTCGATCGATCAATTTTTCAACAAGCTGGCCTGGTGGAGAGCTAAATTTAGACTCAGCGACCAGTTTGACTGCAAGTAAGACATAACGGCAAGCCAGCACCAAGATACAAACTGTTCATACTGCAGTTAGGTGCTTAGCCCTCATCATTATCATCCACCACCATGTGATAGTTGACTGATACTGTGGTATTTGATTGGAATATACTAAGCTGCCATCAAAGTGCAAAGTGCTGTCCAGTACAGGACAAAACAAGTACCTACAGTGTACGTGAGTGTATAAGGAAGGTAGGAAGAGTGGGTTCTTTAAATGAGGCAGTTGTGGAGCACAGGTTTCAAAATGTGATATCACCCTGAGAAAGTCTTTCAAACTAACCCTCTTCTTAATGTATGAAATTTGGAGTATCTTACCTCTTGTGGCATACCAGGCTGGAGTGTGATGTCGGGCACAAGCACACACACACACACACACACACACACACACACACACACTCTCTCTCTTCATCAGTAGAGCAGAACTAAAGACCATCACCTGAAGTGAAAATCTCACTCTGGGAGCAAAAGCGCAACATTGGGCCTTGTTGCTATGCTACGTGGAACACATGGTATGAAAGAACCAAGAATTCATGTTCACACTGCGTGTCAAGGAAGTCTCGTGTGACTTGAGTACATGGGGAGACACACACACACACACACACACAGCAAAGGAGCTGTTGTCTCTTGTCATCATAGTACCTGACAGTCAGTCTTCTCCTATTTAGACAATGTATGAATGCAGAGGGGGGCGAAACTAGAGTTACATGTGCTGTGTAATTAACAGCTTTTATATAAGTAGACTGTGATGACACTTCAACAGAGTTCTTTTTTTTGTCTTGTGATAATTGGTTTTGACAAGATGAGAGCCACTTGTGTCATCAGTTCACACTTGAAACTGCTGCGGGTCGTGGTGTTCCTTTTCGTCTTGGAACCATTGTTCCTATGCAGACTGAAGAGTTTTTAGCTACACACACAAAACACATTTAGGAAAAATCAAAGCAGTTGTACTGTAAGTAAATTACTTCTTTACATCACAATCCTTTTTGGTGTATGGATTGTTACCATAGTGCATTTTGTAATGATCCACTGAATAAGATGCATGACTGACCAAGCCATAAACTGCAGCCCTTACTAATCTTAATGGACAGTCCAAAACCATCCCATACCTTTATAAGACAATAAAGACTTTCCTAGTTAAGCATTACAAGTTAGTCCAACCACTGCATAGGATCAAGGGCACAAACTGAAAAAGCAGCTAACATAGAATTCACACGAGGCAGAGCAGAGGTTCCACAATAGAGCTTTATTTTGTCAATCAAAATAACAAACTTAGTATCTCTGCAAGCTACTGTAACAAACTCAATCAGAAATTAACAAAAAAAACAAGTACACCTCTATTTACACCATGGTTTGATGTACACTCAATCACCCGCACCTCATCATTGGGGGCAAATGCCAAATAAGACATGAGGCAGCTTCTACATGGTGCTGTGCCAACAGCAGCAGACAACACATGGCCAATGTAGTCAGTAAGGGAGCTGGACAGTACGAGGCTAATCCAATGTCAAGTACCATTGTGTGCACTTCAAAATAGAAGCCTTTGATCCCACTCAGTGCTTTTATTTTAATGACAATACAGATTTGATCTGAGCTTATCTGAACATTAAGAGGCATTGGCTGATGCTCCTCAGTGCTTTTGGGAATTAACAGGGGGACACTTCAAATTTAAAAATTTGGTAAACATTTCATGTGTATTCTAAGCAACAAGAAAAATAAGACCCTATCAAAAATGGAGCATCCTGTCCTCAATACAAAAATGGTAATTATTACAGGGTATACAAACTCAAGGATCCATTATAACTGAGAAAACAAGACAATTTCAAATCTGGGTAGATTGTAAATTTTATTGGAAAACAAAAATATACAACTTGGAATGGATTATTTGAGGCATGACCAGAGGCCATTAAAAAGAGGAAGAAAAAAAAAAGAAAAGAAAAGAAAAAAGTAAAAGTAGTGAGTAAAACATTAAAAAGCATGGTAAGATTAGTCATTGTCTGGTATATAGAACAGCAGATACAAAAAGAGTTTGTACGAGTACCTAGGAGATACACCCGTGTCATTTTTTTGCAGTAGTGCAATGCTGAGAGATTTCCATATATACTTTGTCCGTAGTCCATGCAGAGTTTAAACTCCTCTATATTGTTTCCATGCCAACAGTGTTGCCAAGTGACAACCAGCTGGCAGGTTTCCAATGTCGCCATGCGTGGAGGGGCCCCGAGCACACAAGAAGGGAAGATTCGAAGTTCTCCGGCTCCCAAGGGCCTCCACAGGCATCTGGTTGTATGACCGTTCCGTCACTCCAAAACACCATGACAGCAAAAGAAAGGGACATGGGGACAAGAGCCTATGCAGTTTACATGCAGTTCCTTTGGACAGCAGAAGGGGCAGGGACGAAGGGGGCTATTAAGATTTTACAGATAAATTACACAAAGAAAAAAAGGCAAATTATTTATATACGAAATCTGTACAAGGCCTTCACTTCGCCGTCATCATTTGTACGAACTCTGCAGGGAAGAGAAAAGAAAAGAAAAAAATAAAATAAGTGTTGCGACTCAGTATCAAATGAGTGACCCAAGCAAAATAAGATAAATAAAAAAAGATGTATATAAAATGCAACATCTACCAACCTTCATAGTTGACCTGGCCATCTCCATCAATGTCTGCTTCTCTGATCATTTCATCCACTTCTTCATCAGTCAGCTTCTCCCCAAGGTTTGTCATCACATGGCGCAGCTCAGCAGCACTGATGTATCCATTGCCATCCTGAAAGTTACATCCCGTCAGCACGCACATATTTAATAACTGCTGTACATATACAAGTGTGCGTGGGAGTGCAGACAGCATTTACTTTGTCAAAGACACGGAATGCTTCTCTGATCTCCTCCTCACTGTCTGTGTCCTTCATCTTCCTGGCCATCATGGTCAGGAACTCTGGGAAGTCTATCGTTCCATTTCCTGAAAAAAAATAAGTTATTTTGTTGATGAGGGATTACCTTCCAGAACAACAATGTGCATTTGTGTTAGCAGCTTTTGAAGCCAGATTTAGTTCTCACCATCAGCATCCACTTCATTGATCATGTCCTGCAGCTCTGCCTCTGTGGGGTTCTGGCCCAGAGAGCGCATAACTGTGCCCAGCTCTTTGGTGGTGATGGTGCCATCTCCATCCTTGTCAAAGAGCGAAAATGCCTCCTTGAATTCTGGTTGCAGAAAAGAGTTGATGGGCTTCTTTAGTAAGGCAGATGTCACATGTATAGCTAGATAAACTCAACAAAACTGGCAGGACAGTATGACCGTGGTTGTAAAACAAAACCTTTTTAAAAAGATTAAAAATCCATGTAAATGCTGTCAGGCCACCTAACAGATCTCTTCATCTTTTCCTTAAGTCTGCCAATCACAAAGACCCAAACCCTGAATTAGCCCGACAAAAAAAAAGGGCATTACATCACTCATGTTTCAGTTATAAAACTAGCTACGGCACACTGACGAGCCCTTCTGTTTTGAGTTCAAACTGCAGTTGTTTTTGGCTAAACAAGGACAGCAACCACAAGACCCAGCAGCAGGGCGGGCAGGATACATCAGCAGCGAATGACAGCCTGCGTCGTTTGCTGGAGCCATGAGGGATGAAAAACGATGACACGCTTATCAAGTGTGATGAGGCCAATGGGCAATGTGTAGTGGCATGAAGCAGCTTGTCAGCATCATAAAACCACAACCTGCCCTGCCATTTGCCGGGTCAAACACACAGGGCAACACCCTTTTTGTTAAGCGAAAAAGGACTGCCGTCTAGATCAACTGCAGGAAATGTCAGGGGAGAACTAACTCCTCTGGTACAGGCTATCAAAGCCCCACATCACTGCACCTTACATTACTGTTAATTTCCCCAAGTCAACAGAACATATTAGTGCATCCTGCAACGTCATGCTGTTTGTACAGTGACAGATCTAAAAACTAGTACACGTCAGCAAAACATCCGGTAAGGGTTTACCCGGTAAAGGCTGACACCATGAAATACCAGAGTATGATGAGCACATTGTGAAACTTAAACCTAAGCAAGTCAACATAAGCTTTTAGATTTGTAATCAGGGAAACCACTAACATTTTAGACATGAACTGCATAGATTACAGCAAGTGTCCCTGAGAACATGCACATATGGGAAGCAGTGACTAAAGAGACACTCCTCCTGCGATTACAATACCTAGGTCTTATCTTTAGACATCAGCATAAAGAATTGATTCTGCAATTGTTCTTGAGGCATTCCATCCATGAGAACACAGCCAGGGTCAAAGGACACATTATGCACCGCATGTAAAAGGAGACTGCCAACACCTCACCAGAATACACAGCCCTTCCAGATTACATCATTTATTACATGGCAACCATGAAAATGCAAAGTTTTCCATGAGGGAGTCCTTCTGCACTCCAGAGCCAACAAGCAACAGCCATTTCATTCATTCCTGTTTTATGACCAGGAGGCTGTCCTGTGGAATGCCTTAAAAAGGCAAAAGTATAAATCCACTGCAAAGGATGCAAGGATCCATAACGCAGGCCACTTTGCAGGATATGAGGAAAGTAGAAGATCAATGCAGTGATGTCTTACCGGCAATCTGCTCTTCTGTAAGCTGATCAGCCTGTAAAATAGAAGATGAAGCAATTAAAAGCATATCAAATAGCAAAATTATCCAGTATGAGCTTTTCCATCTTAGAAAAACTTCAATATTCATCCAAATTCTTAATGGATGGGACCAAAGTTAGGGCTGCCCACTTATTTCAAATACTGCAAACATATTTCTACAGATTAACGTTAAATGAATAAACGTTAACGTTACTCTGAAAGCTAATGTAGAAATGTCAGCAGAAAACAGAGGTATTCTCGTTCAGTTAACAGTCTTGTTACTGAACTTGAGAGAAATAAAGAACGGAAGACAGGTGTCATAACGTTATAGCTACCTTGAATGTTCGGTAACGCTAACGTTTCCAAAGACAATGAATGGCTTACAATTTGGCGGTAAATGTTAGCTAGGAAGAGCTTACGTTAGCTAGCTATCGTTGTGTATCGGCTGTCAATTTCAGACCTTAGATAAACTCCAACGTTGCACATATTACCAGAATGACAGACCACTACAGAAGTCGTCCTAAGCAACACATCGGTTGGAAAGTAGTCACAATATCACCTTTTAGTTAGGGCCTATGACTAAGTATTAAACAAAACGGACAGAAGTTCGACCACGATCTCAATGCAGCGAATTCAACATCTGCTAGATTTCTGTTGGGTTTGCATGAAAGCAACATTAGGAAAAGGAACGCTGATAATGTCAGGTTTAACGTTACGCTTACGTTTGGCACACTGGTGGTACTACATTTATGCAAACGCAGCTTTAGCAATCGTTACCCATCTCTAACAAGCTAGCATTACCTAACGTAGCAACAAGCAAGCTGTCATATTTTCGTCCAGCACTGCAGTAACTACACAGTGCAGTTAACATTGACTTAAGCCTAGCCACTGGTGACGTTTTGTTTTATTGACATTAGCTTGGAATATTTAGAAAAATTACTACCGCTAAGGGTTAATCGAGTCTAGACTGGAGATCTGGAGATTTATCCTCTTTTTCTTACCATTTTGATGTAGATTCAGCGGCTGGTTCACGACAAAATCCGTAACAAACCAAAGCTACCACACAGCCTCAACAGACTGACAATCTCTATGATCACACTGAGAAAGAGGCAACTGGACTCGCCTTTAACGGCTATCGTAAACTCCTCCTCTTTTCAATATCACTCCGCCAACTTCCCTTTTCCTCAGTTACTAAATTAATGACAAACGCATTTGTAGAAATTATTAGCTACACAATAAAATTATTTATTCAACTGCGATACCCATGTATGACTGTGTTGAAGTTTTCAACGGCGATATTAGACATTTTATTGCGTATCGCTGTTGCTCTAAATTACAGCGCATGAATACTTTCTGCTACTCTGTGATGGGGCACAAGACGTAGCTGAAAGAAATCGCGCTCTCTGATTGGTGTGTTTGTACCTGCAATGCGTCACTCCCATGGTCTGCGCTGCCGCTGCATCTTGCCCATAGACATCCCAGTCAGTGCCACAGGCATAGCAGACAAGCTTGTTGCGTAGTGTGTATACATATGGGCATCATCTTTAGGGAGACCCAATAAGATAGTTTTGATAAGTAATTACCTACCAGGAGCATAGTTTGCTACTTGTAACTGGGGTATTACTGACCCAGTTTGTGCTTACATGATTTTCTGTATTGCTGCCGTTTTAACATTTCTGATGACATTACTTGTGTTTCATTAGCATCTCGATAGCACTGCTTTCTTAAATAATGTTACAATGTTACCACAGAAAGTGAGTTCTGTGTGGATCTTAAATAAAGTTTTTCTGGTTTGCTGTGCAAGTCTTCACTTTTTTGCTTAATGAGATGCAGTGTCAGGGATGAAGTGTTTGGGTGTAATAGTTTGTAAAAGGTAACCGTTTGTGCGTGTGTGTGTGTGTGTGTGTGTGTGTGCCCACTTAGATGTGTGACTGGGTATGTAGCAGGCGTTGCTGTCAGATGACTGGATTCTCAGGTCTAATTGTGCTGCTGGTGTGGATGGGAGTATCTGATAGCCTGGTTGCTTATGCCTGACTGCTCTCCTGTCTCCCATTGACCACCTGCCTCTGGCCTGATCCCATGGGAGATGCTGAGGAGGAGGTGGAGGAGGGTGGACAGGGACTTGCGAGGAGAAGGATTTGAAGAACCACTCAGAGAATGTAATAGAAGTGTTCCAAAACAGCCCTCCTTCCTCTCAATTCTTCTGCCTCTCTTATTATTAGACACGGATGTCACACTATAAGTAGAGAGCAGCAATTGTGAAAAGCTCAATATCTCACACGTTGATGTAAGAAATGAGGATCTTAAGTGGGTCCCACTTCCATCTGCACTGTTTGCAGAGGTGAGGCAGCCTGTGCCATGTGATCTGCTGAGCAGCTTTAGAATCAGCCAGGCTTTTTCCCAACCTACCTAATCTGGAGCACATTGGATTCTTTTCATTTAAATCTGTTTTTTTTCTGCTACAGGATTTTTGTCACTGTGCACATTATGTAATGCTAAAGGTAATGGCACAAAGACATGGAGCATGTGTGAATGCCAGTATGTTGAAGTGTATCACCTTTTGCCCTCACTGAAAACATTTGGATTCATTTACTAACATGCAGTTGCTCTGAACACTTAACTGTATTTTCTTTTCTCTATTCACACATTTTAGATGGAACATCTGTGGTGAATAAAACAATGGTTGACTGTTTGGGTCATAAATATTTCTAAATCAGAATAGCTTTCTACGTTGTCCTCCTGTCCAATATCTATAGCCGCACTTCATCCAATATGCAGAATCAGCTGTTTGGTTGGTTGGTGACATGACCTTCAATGATCCGCAGGTCTCAGAGGACCTGCTCCAGGTCAAAGGGGATTTTGGGTTGGAAGTTAATATGCATAGGGAATATTGGAACCCAGGAGACATGACTTCATGGTCTATAAAACCTGAAACTAATCTCCATGATGTAAGACTAGAAAGAGCACAATACAGTATGTGTTACAGTGTTGTTTTCGCATTGTAGTATAATTTTTTTACTCAGATGAATCCATGCACATGCACACGCACACAATGCTCAACCACTGCTATTCTTATTATGTTTCCCCTCCTCTTATCAGCTCTGTGAATATGTAACTGCCTCACATAATAAGTCCTTATCAGAGAGCCCAGCCCAGAACATTTTTATAAAACGGCAGCTTTCATTTCCATACCACAGGGGACAAAGGTCACTTTAGTTCAGCAGAAGGCAGGGCGGAAGTCACCCTTCCATCTTCATTAATGTCACCTCCCAATGGCCTGTAACATCACTCCCGCTTGTAGCAGTTAGCATTGTTCCCTCTGCAGAAAAACTTAACATGTGAGTCAGTTAAATTTTTGGCAATGGTGCAGGATGGCATACAGCACGTGAGATACAGTATGTGGTAGCACCATGCAGTGTGGGGTTATTGCGCAATCACACTCTAAAATAAAGCATCTTTTAAGCAAAAAGCTTAAAGAGAAGGATAATTTGTGTACCTAAGTGGCATGTGAGGACTTTGAGCGATAAAGTGCTCGTGACAAATATGAGAAGATGTTTACCTGTGTAACTGAAAGACGTGCACGCCATTATTAATAAATGAGGCTTTGTAATGCACCTGCTGGCTCCATGCCACGGGAGCGGATCACCTTTCATGGGAGAGAATGGCAGTTGTTTGTGCGTCATGTGGATGTCAAACTACTATTAGTGAAAAGACATTGTGTGAGCGTGCATGTCAGTGCACATGCAGGCCTTTCTACTTTTGAGTGTCTTTGAAGATCTGCATGTGAGATTAGCCAATATGCCTCATTACAAATGCTTCTGTGTACATGCACAGATGGTAAATACTACAGGGAAAGGGTGTGTTCATGTTTGCATTCATTTGTTATGACCAACAGGCAATTTGGGCTACATCTGACCAGCCTCTGAGAAGAATTCCTGATTACCAGTAATGTTTCCAAGCACACACCGGCCAGGTTGTGGCCCAGTAAATTGACAAATTCGACAGCCTAGCAAAGCACTCCCAGTAAGCATGAATGGCTTTACAGCCGTGCAATAAGGGCATTCGCAGTGTAAGGTGCAACAACAGGCTAGTTGCACAGGAGCCGAATCCCATCGGCATTCTGGCCTACCTGTTACTGAGAAATGACATGTTTTCCAAAATTACATCATGAGGCAGAAATGATTAATGGCCTCAAATCAGATAAGAGGATTTGGTCGGGCCTGCTATTCCCTGCCTATTCCAATCATGTTGCGATGAAATGGATATAGTGTTAAGCATGCACTTAGTTTTCTATCTCCCTAACATGTATGTTTGTTGGGCCTGTTACTAGATCATCAAGCATCTCTAAACCTGCATGCCAGTTGTTTTATTTGAGGGGATCTGAGGGACAAAACCACTTACTTGCTGTCAACTAGAATCCCTGCTGTTGATCGCCACTCTTTCACTTTTCGTTTCCCTCCTGTCCTCTCTCTCTCTCTCTTTCTCTGATTCCATCTCACACTGTCCCTCTCCCTTTCCTCCCTCTTTCCCTCACTGGCTTGCCTCCAGGTTGTCTGCTGCAGTCAGTGAGGAGTTGGAGTTCAAACGCTGCAGACTTCAGCAGCACATGAAACAGTACCTGGAATCTTCCAGAAGTGTGGCACTACAAAGCTCTCTCGCCAAGGTGATTTCATTCTCAGTGGCTGCTGTTCACTGTTAGCTGTGCCTTTGACTATAACAGGTGTCTGGAGCTCTGCTTGCTTTTATTCTTTCCATAAATTTCCTCTACAAATCTTGTATGTAGTGTTGTGCAGAAATCTCAGTTAACTCTCTCAATCAGTCCTGTAGAAACAAGTGGAAGCCAGAAGCACTGCAGAGGGTATGCAGTAGTTTGTGTATGAGCGCTTTAGTGCATAGTCACAATAAGGAAGTGACAGGGGCAGAGTGTTTTAGCAGAGCCCCGTCCTTGACCCTGGCTGTTAGCGTAGGCCAGGTCTGTCTCTGCAGTGGCAGGGACCTGCAGGGCTGCCTCGCTCCGCGCCCCTCTCAGATGATCTCATTATGCAGGGGGGCAGCGAGCTCCACCGCATGCTGCGGCCACTTTCAGATGAAGGCTGCAGAGCATGTGTCTAGTCGTCTGTGTATGTGTGTGTGTGTGTGTGTGTGTGTGTGTGTGTGTGTGTATGTGTTTGAACCTTACTCAAACAAATGGGATTGATCTGCCTTGTGTGGAAGACTCAGCTGTGACACCTGGTGGCTGGAGAATAAATTGCGTGGAGCTGGCACAACAGTAGAAGATGGAATGAAGAAAGAATGCTGATCACTGTAAATGCAGCGGTAGAAAATAACTAAGTACATTTAGTCAAGCAATTTTAAAATAGTTGTACTTTACTTGGGTATTTCTATTTGATGCTACTTTATACTTCTACTCCACTAAATGTTTCTACACGGGTACAGTTACTAGTTACTTTGCGGGTACAAAAAAGATACAAATATGATCAACACAAACATTATGCATTTTTATAGATTAAACTATGCAAAACATATAAAGTTATATATATATATATTGTAATAATATAAATTAGCTCCACATTTACAAGCTACAGCATTGTATAATAATGTAACACTCTGAAAGGGGCCATTAGACACTTAAAGTAAATTTTGTTGGTAATACTTCTGATCTTTTACTGAAGAACATTTTTGAATTCAGGACTTTTTTAGTTGTGATGGCATATTTCTTACACAATTTTTTCCTTTGCTTGAGTAATGAGACTGAGTACTTCTTTTGATATTGATTAGATGAAAGACGATAAAAAATAAAAAAGATTGCCATGTCAGTATTGTCCTCTTTAATGGCAATAGTGTAATTAAATTTACTTTAATTAAATGTATAAATGAATCAAGTGATTACTGGCTGTCAATGGAAAACAAGAGTACAGTACATAAGTGGTGTCCTGTATTTCAGAGTTCTTGATTTCAGAATGTGAGAGGCTTTTCCACCATGCCAAGTATACCATTTGAAAATGCCATGATCACCAATGGGAGGTCAGATGTCAGGATGAGCTACAGAGGAACTTCCTAGATTTGTTAAGCATTGACTTTCTTTCTCAAGAACACTCTAACAACATAGTCTAAACCAGCACCTTCTTGTTAAAGGATCTCTTAAGCCACAATCCCATTCTGTTCCCCTGCTAGTAGCATGGCATGTTTGTCACAACACTTGATACTTGACACTATATATATATATATATATATATATATA
>JAVQJL010026070.1:0-13075 GCA_036024295.1 Nannoperca obscura | reverse complement strand
GTCATCTTCATTGAAAAGTACAGTGCTTTTCCTTCAAAAATAAGGACATTTCAATGTGACCCCAAACTTTTGAACGGTAGTGTATATATATATATATATATGTGTGTGTGTGTGTGTGTATGTATATATATACATACATACATACATACACTCAACGGCCACTTTAGTATGTATACCTTGCTAGTACCGAGTTGGATCCCTTTTTGCCTTCAGAACTGCCTTAATTCTTCGTGGCACAGATTCGACAAGGTGCTGGAAACATTCCTCAGAGATTTTTGTCCATATTGACATGATAGCATTACGCAGTTGCTGCAGATTTGTCATTTGCACATCCATGATGCGAATCTCATCATAAAGGTGCTCTATTGGATTGAGATCTGGTGACTGGAGGTTATTTGAGTGTAGTGAACACACCGTCATGTTCAAGAAACCTGCTGGTAGTAACCATCAGAAGAGGGTACACTGTGGTAATAAATGGATGGACATGGTCAGCAACAATACTCAGGGGCCCAAAGTGTGCCAAGAAAATATCCCCGACACCATCAGACCACCACCAGCAGCCTGAATTGTTGATACAAGACAGGAGTTTATGTTTTTAACGCCAAATTTATGGAGGAACCATTGTCAGAGTCATAGGGGGGTCCCGGGCCATGTTGATGAGGCCGGTTTCAGAGGGGAAGAAACTCTTCTCATGGCGTGAGGTTTTGGTCCTGATGGACCGCAGCCTCTTGCCAGAGGGGAGCATCTGAAAGAGAAATATAGTATATAGTCATTAATTAGCTTTTCCTGATCATCATGGACAAAAAAATTTTTTTTTAAGCAAAAACAACATAACAACAACTCATATAAGGATATATACATTACACTTTATGACATACATGTAGGTCTACATTTTAAAATATAAACTAAAGTTCTCAATGTTTTATTTCTAACCAGGCAGTAAAAACAGCATGTATATTTTTAAACAAACATTAAACATTACAGGGGTTTTTTTTACCGGAAAAAGAAGAACTGTTGACGGTGAGGTCACTGAACATCTTACTTCATGTACTAAAAGTGCATGTATTATCAGCAATATAAAGCATTTTATTGAAATACTCAATTATAGGCTACATTGTTACTTTCCACCACCGTAAACTTGCCATGCTTTATTTTGAGCAGGATGCTGAGGTACTGTGCCTCTTCTATGCTCTTCATATACACGATACATTATCAGAAGATCACTCGAGGAGCAACTACCTGATTGTTGTCCAATGATCTGTCCATGGGGTTCGCGTGCCCTCTCACGGTCATCTGCCATCCTCGCGCAGTGTAACCACCACTGCCATGACATGAGACGGCCAGAGGAGGCGCTAGAAGCTGCTGCAATGACAACCGCGCCGCTGCTAACGTAGTACCAGTCGGGTCAGAGAAAGAACTAGGAAACGGACCGCACAATTACCTACAGCAAGTTAAATTCAAGGGGAGGCTACGAACAAGGAAAACAAAGCAGTGTTTGTTCCAAGGAGCACCTGAGTTGCCTTTTGCTGTCTTGACAAATCGGGGGGAACCAGTAAAAACGCCGCTTACAAGGTATTGTGTTGTATGTAGATTGTTATGAATTCATATTTGCAAGCATTGTGGTGTAAATCTACTTTGGCTAATAACGGTTGCCTTAAAGTTAGCTAGTTCACTGCTGCATTTGCTAACAGTAGCTTGCTAGACAGCTCTCCGTGTGTAGAAACGTTTTAGCTGAACCTAGCCTGCTGTTGATGATCTGCTAAAGTCAGGCATGGGCTTGATAGCACTAACGCGAGGAGCCACTGCCAGGCCTGGCTAACGTTTTGCTAAGTTAGCTAGCTAGCTGGCGGTACAAACATTACGTGACAGAACTGACTGGGTATCATAAATGTAATTACCTCCTACACTCTTAACTATTTTAAATGAAGCTAAAGCAGCAATGAAAGGTTTGTAAGCATTAGGCCTGCCAAGGCCTTAATGTGTCCACAACACACACTTCTTACCAGCAAGCCAGCAGTAGCACTGTTGTTTGGGGGACAGTGATTGAAATATGATAGGCCACGTTAGCTTACAAAGTTAGCTTTTAAGTAAAAGGTAAAGGTAGCTGAATCAGACATCTTACTGCGGTTCCGCGTTACAGTTTTCTTGCATTTGGTAGACATAGAATTAGCTACTCAGTGCGCAAGTATCCATTTTGTTACCATTGCGCAAAGTTGGCAGGCTTCACAACATCACAAACCAGGCATGGATAACAGAGAGGGGCGGTGCTCATTGTCAGCTTCATGTTGGCCGAGGGTGTGCGACTTGTTTGAGTTTTTTTAAAGGTATTTTAGTCCTAACATTAGATAATACGGTTAGCAGAAAGGGACTTTGGAATAGTTTGTGACACTTGTAAATAAGCTAGCTATACGACTGAACTGGCATTAGCTAGCTCCTCGCAGTTGTCGCTAGCCTACTGTCTGATAGCACAGCATCTGCTGCTGTCTGGACTGAAGGGAGGGGGTAACGTTGACGTTTGAGCTGTCTTCTGACACTGCTTTCTTTGTTTTCTGGAGGGCAGCTATACTCCGTGCTGCACTGACTGTTGTAATAGTGGATATGTAAAGTCTGCTCTGGCTAACATGACGGTGAATTTCTTGAAAGCGTCGACAGGGGTTTCGACTTTGTTTCCGTCTTTTAGGCCATGTTAGGTCAGTTTGTGGAAATACTGTCAGGGCCACAGCACCTCTGACGTTTGTTGGCTCAACATTACTCCATCACACGAGACCTGATTAGTAACGGTTAGCGGTCAGCGGTGACCAGCTGATTGTGAACCTGCCATATGTGTTTCCTTCCTACTTGCGTCACTGATAATGAAGCGCTACTGCTGGCTACATTAACGAGAATTAGCCTGTGCGAAAGACGGATTTGGCCACCTGGCGAAGTTGAGGTGTGTCTAGATTAATAAAGATGTAAGCAACCAGAATGTACGTGGTTATGTCACCGGTGAACCAGGAACACGTTTTCTATTGCAGCTCTGTCACACATGAGTCATGCCACATCATATGTGAATGGTGGACTGCACCTCCCCCTTAGGTGCCGCTTGGTTTATATTCCTGGCCCCAGCGTTGCTTTCTAAATGTGGACTCCCTGCCAAGACATAAGAGGGAGAGTGTGACAGCTCCAGGGTTTGTGTTCAGAGTTTAGAGGGTCCCGTCAGGAGAACAGGTTGGTGTCAGACAGTTAGACCAGTGTCTCTTAGTGTGTGATGTGTAGCTCTAAGTGACTAAACTGTAAACAGTTTATATAAAACCTAAAAGATAGATTATATATAAGCATGCTGCACTTTGAGACATTCAAAGTGCAGCATGCTTATATATAACATATTTTATGTATAAATGATCATGAGAGTGGGATTAAGTTTTGTTGGTATGTATTTATATATATATATATATATATATGTGTGTGTGTGTGTGTGTGTGTGTGTGTGTGTCTTGACTCTTAGGTAGTGTCAGTAGGTACTGTGGTCATCGTACCTGACCCACCCTGTGAGAAGAAAGCAAAGAAAGAAGCAAATGTAGGCTGCTGTGTTGTTAATTACACTCATGTCTGTTCAGGGAACGTTAGCTTTTGCCCTGTAGTGTATGTAAGGTGGTTGGGTGGGTCAGAGAATTGTGTAGATAAGGGTCCTTGTAAATAACCCAGTTAAATAAGAGTGGCAGTGAGATATGGTTGTAGTCAGTTGCTTCTGCTATGGTTTTTATATTATGGTTTAGTTTTATTCTGGGTTAGCGGTTTTTCTATAGATCGTCACATTATTAAACATACTGTACTATGTCTTTAGTTGGATTTACTAATCAGAGTTCAGGGAGTGGGTCATTCAAAGGTATGAGGCTATGTCATGGTGTTAGTAGGCCTGTGTCATAATAAACGTGGTTAATCATTTACTGAAGAAGAGTCACAAAATTGTACAATTGCTCAATTAAGCATTTACGGTCAAATCTAGATATGATGTTCACAGGTCCTAAAAATACATCGCCTTTCATCCTGTGCATTTTTATATTTAAAATTCTTCTGGTATGGACCTTTATTGGTATTAAAAACCAGCAATGGTTTTTTTATTAGGGCATAAATCATAGTTTGTCATCAGGACTAACTGCCGCTGTAGTTTGTTTTACAGCAGGGGCTAAAAGTGCATTTCACTGGGATACTCGGCTGTGGAAATTTTCTTTGCTCCAGATGACCACACCAGAGCAACAATTGCACTTTGTCTGAAAGACTGTTGTGAAAACTAGACTTGGCCCACCAACTCTACATATTTTGGGGACAAGCTCCAACAGCACTACATGCAGTTGGTATAAACGTATACAAAGTATAATATACAGGCTATAAGTGTTTTGTAGAGATTCTTTGATGAAGCTTGACACTGTGGTGGTATATGTATTTTCCTGTATCTACTGTTATCATTCTTCAGATCTGTTTTGTTAGACTTGCATGATATTATGTTTTTATGAGTGGGACTTCTGAATAATTTGCGAGTCACTGGCTGTGTATTTGTAATCACCTTCTTTACCTACCAAACCGCCTTCTTCTGTTCTTTTCTAAAATTACTTGTTAGCTTGAGCAGAGTATTACACAGAAATTATCTGGAAAAACTGGGACCGCATTGTTTGTAGGTAATCTGTGAGTTAACATTTTGTTTTATACAGTGGAACAGCATTTATTTCGGTCTGTCTCTGCCCGTTTGCTATTGGTTCTCTTCTCAGTAGTTCCTCCATCTTTACAGGCTCTGATCCAGTTTCATGTTTCATTCCTCAGGTGGACAGTCCGCTTCCTGGTTGCTCGTGGTAACTCTCCGCCATGCCTTTCCCCTTTGGCAAGTCCCACAAGTCGCCGGCAGACATCGTCAAAAACCTTAAGGACAGCATGACAGTGCTTGAGAAGCATGACATCTCTGACAAAAAGGCAGAGAAGGTAGGGTCAGGGTGAATCTTGCTTAAATTCAGTTGTTCGTCACTTTCACCAGTGGGGTTCTTGACTTCTGAAATGTCAATGGGAGCCACAAAAGTATTTTTCAAGGGAAGAAGTTGAGAATGCATTGTGACCAGGCCGTTGATTTTGAGTGAGGCTAAAGCTTGAAATGTCTTCTTTACGGTATGTTTATGCCTGTGTGTACTATGTAAATATCATTTAGGCTACAGAGGAGGTGTCAAAAAGCTTGGTGGCCATGAAGGAGATCCTGTATGGGACTAATGAGAAGGAGCCCCAAACAGAGGCAGTGGCCCAGCTAGCTCAGGAGCTCTACAACAGTGGCTTGCTCAGCACCCTCATAGCGGACCTGCAGCTCATCGACTTTGAGGTAAGGAGTGAAGCAGAAAAATCTTTGAAAGAAGTGAAAATAAAGTGACAAACATTTAATGTACATTCATGTCGTGAGGACAGCTGGGCATTCGAGACAAACCTGCCCATTCTGTTGTTACGTGGGCAAACTCATGTCTCCCTGCAATATGTCAGACTGCTGCTGTGTGGTAACTGCTGCTGCAAGCTTCCCTGACTCACCCTATGACAGCATGAGTCATTGTGTAGTGTGATCTCTCTCTTCCTCTTTAACCATCTCCCATCTTCCCTCACTGTTCGAAAGAAAGAACTGGTAAAGAATTACAAATCGCACGCGTCCGACGTAGACATATGACAGTAATTCCGCATTTCAGAAAGATGTGCGCACATTTGGATGTATGCTCACCTTTTGTTTGTATGATAACATTGTTTTTGGATGGCAAGTTGTCAATATCCATGTCATTATCTTAAGAGGGCATCTATTTTTCCTATCCATATGCTGAAACCTAAAATGAAAAGCAAGTTTCATTGCAACATCTTAGAAAATAAATAATTTATCAGCTAGTTTTGACATATGCCACATTTAAAAAAATAAATAAAAAAAACGACATATCTTACATTTAGAACTGCATCTTGGCTTTGCACCCTGATCTAGCTCCCGATTGCATGGGCAGTTTGGAAGTGTGTTTTTGTGTATTGTATTCTCTATTGTACTGTATACGTTAACGTCTGCATTATCAAGCCTTTTTTATGCTTCGTCTGTTACCACCAGGGTAAGAAAGACGTGGCTCAGATCTTCAACAACATCCTTAGGCGCCAGATTGGTACTCGGACGCCCACGGTGGAGTACCTCTGCACCCAGCAGAATATCCTCTTCATGTTGCTTAAAGGGTAGGGAGGCACACATCATGCTCCCACTGGTCATTTACATTTCTCTTTATTTCTGAATATTGTTGAAACAGTACATGTTATTGAAATGATCTAGCAACTTCCTATGTTACTTCCTAACATAAAGGGTAGTAAGAGTGCCTATTTGCAAATAGTCTGACTGCTGCCTAAAGAAGGAGAATGAAAATAGGCTCAACCTTTTACGCCAATAAAGCAACGTTACACTTTGGTAGAGGTTCTCTTCACCAGTTGTTCCTGAGTTCCTGTCTTCTTTCTCCATGAAAAGGATTTCATACTTTTAAAGCTAGATTTATATTACAATTTTTAGTTCCATTTTTAAAATCTCCAGTCCACTTTAATAGAAACTACTTCATTGTCTGATGTTATTAAAAAGTGACATCGGTAGCAAGTGCCTTTTCTGTTTTGGTGCCTTTTACATTAACCTGTAGTTAAGCTCCTTAATCCACAACAATACGACACGCATCATATGACACCAACGTTGCACAATTGGCGTGTTCCGTCCTTTATGTTTGTTCAGTGAAGTTTAAGGGATGCCATGTGTTAAAGCAGTGTTCTGAGAAAACCTACACCATATGCAAATACTCCTGCTGTGATTGGCCTAATGGGGATCTCCCTTGTTGCGCAGTCCACCCTGGATATTATTTCTCTGTTAAGTTGCTCTTCGTCGTGGCCCTGAGCATAGTCTGCTTCTGTATCAGTGGTGTGAACTCAATCACTACTCCTCATCTTTCCCTAAGTAACATCTTCAGTCTCACTGCTGGGGTGTTCCTTTATCGCCAAATCTGTCAGGAAATGCTTCATGCTAGCACGTAGACACTCGACAATGACACATTGAACACATGCTAATAATCTTAGTCAAAATTGGTGTTTGATGGATCACCCACTTACCAGCTCACTTACCTCTTGTTTCAGGTTCCCATCCATTGGCATTTGTTTTGCTGTATGTATGTTATATGCTTCTATATGGTGATACATCCTTGTTCTGTGTTGCTGTTCTGTGCAGGTACGAGTCTCCAGAGATTGCCCTGAACTGTGGCATTATGTTGAGGGAGTGCATCAGACATGAACCGCTGGCCAAAATCACGCTGTGGTCGGAGCAGTTTTACGACTTCTTCAGATATGTGGAGATGTCCACCTTCGACATTGCCTCAGACGCGTTTGCCACTTTCAAAGTAAGTTGGCTCACTTGTTTAGTTGTTGGAGTTGAGCAAATTTAGATTTAAGGAATGCTCTGAAACATCTGTGACTCTTTTCTAAAAGAATCAAAAAGCATAATTTCAAAAGTGACTCAGTGACATAATGTGAGTGATTAGCAGAGATGCTCTTTACACTCTGATGACATCCCGGTTTCCTACTTCCTGCTACTTTGATGGTGGTGGTTTGTTTACATTATATAATTTTCAACACAGCTAATTTGATGATGCGTTGGCTGTTGGATAATGATGAAGACAGGGTTCATACGCAAAGTTGTGCCATGATTTAGAGACCTGAAGGCACCGCTTGAGCGGTCATGAATCTGCGTCATATTTTCAAAACAGAATCTTGTCAAAATGTTAATTACTGATTAAATATAAGATATGGGATTGGCCCTGTAGTTGCAGAGTCATGCTTAATATCCTATTTATGACACTTAGATGAATATAGTGTTTAGATTAAGTCATATTATTATTTAAACCACCACCAGTAGTTTGCTGATTCTTCCGGTTCCTATCAGAGGGGCTCTGTTTTAATCATGGGTTTGGATTTCCGCTGCTTAATGGATGCTAGTGGTCCGATTTTAGTCTGAGCATTAAAGACTTCTTTTTTTAATTCAGTCCAAAAAAGGATTCATTTGCTAACGTAATGCAGCAGATAAACCAGTCTTCTTATGTCTTTGAAAGGGATTATGTCTGGAAATATCACTAATCACACTGTAACCCAAAACATTTTTATGTCTAATTTTAGGTTGTGGGAGGATTTCAGGTTTTGTGATGACATTGCAATGCGTTTCTAAGGATTGTTTCTGCATGCGTTTCACTTTGTTGTACCTACAGTGTCCACAAAGCAGACAAATGGGAGCAGGCTAAGTCCTAATCATTAAATCTTACTTTATTTCTCATGGTCTACGTTGTCTATTTCCAGGACCTCCTCACAAGACACAAGCTACTGAGTGCAGAGTTTCTGGAGCAACATTACGACAGAGTAAGTCCACGCTGAACTGAAACCCAGTATTTAACAGTGCATTTATTCCCCGAAAGTGAGATAGAAAGGCTTTAAAGTGGTATGTACATTAAGTTTGGCCATGGGGGGAAGCAATGATGTATCCATACTGCTAATGTTTGGAATTTAAACCATTTAAGATTACTGTATCATCACACTTTAGAAGAACTTAACTTTTCTTGGCACCAATAACATGTAAATGAAAACAGTGGCAGTCTGGGTATTTGGCATGCTGGCTGTCTCTTCCCTATCAACATCAAACCAGCCATTTGGGACATCATTTGCAGGCTGAGAGCACAAAGTAGCTGTCAGTCTGAGGGAAAATCTCTCATTTTCCTGTCATTGTGTTTTGATACAAGACACAGATACAATTGTGAAAACCGCTACTCGACGCATTTAGATGACTCTCTCTTGCACCCTTTTATTTTCTCTCTCTCTCCCCCTCTCTCTAGTTCTTTAGTGAATATGAGAAGTTACTCCACTCAGAAAACTACGTGACTAAAAGGCAGTCCCTCAAGGTAAGGGCCCTGGGTCGTACCAGTAAACAGGTCTCATGTAGTGGTGCAGAGAGCTATTTAAGGATGGGGTCTCCTTTGAGTGTTGAGTTTCTCTAGTCAATACCATCTCCATAACCTTGTTGTGACCGCCATCTAGTGGTGGGAGCACTATGTATATGTTTGACATGTCTTCTGATGCCCCTTTTTAATATTGAGTGTTTTCTGCCTTTTCTGGCTAAATGTATTGCTAACTTTTACCTTAATCTGAATGTATGCATTTTGTAGCTGTGAAGCCACAATCTGTAATCCAAACAGGTCACTCACTGAGAAATGATTTCTTAAGATTGAAACCTGCTATCAAGTTGTTAATCAAGTTTATTGTTAATTTACCTGTTTGTGGTTTAACATTAGTGATGTTTGTACATAAAGCAGTAAAACAGGCCTATATCCGTTATATAATGCAGATTTTTTTAAAATGCCTTAACTGAACATTGATGGTGAGCAAAGGAAAGTGTTTGTCAATTTTTAAAAGAAACTATTTAAATGGATATTTACTTGTGTCTTTCACTCTGCAATGGTCTAGTTACTGGGGGAGTTGCTTCTTGACCGGCACAATTTCACCATAATGACAAAGTACATCAGCAAGCCAGAGAATCTCAAACTAATGATGAACCTACTACGGGACAAGAGCCGCAACATCCAGTTTGAGGCTTTCCATGTTTTTAAGGTAAACATGAAATCACAGTTTTCACATCAAAGATGATAAAAAGATACATTTAGCGCACATATTAACATCCTTGTCCTCTTTCTCCACTGCCAGGTGTTTGTGGCCAACCCCAACAAGACGCAGCCAATCCTGGACATCCTGCTGAAGAACCAGACCAAGCTCATCGAGTTTCTCAGCAAGTTCCAGAATGACAGAATGGAGGACGAACAGTTCAATGATGAAAAGACTTACCTGGTCAAACAGATCAGGGACCTCAAGAGGCCTGCCCCCCAGGAGGCCTGAGGAAGGGTGCTGAGGTGGGGGGAGGAGCCACCAAGACCATGTCTGGACAACATCCAGACAACGTCTGCTTAATGGACACATCAGCAGCTGCTGTTCTGGTTTCTGAACAAAAATTGAGGAAACAAATGAAAAACCAACATAACCATATCAACTCGTCAGGAAGTCGCAAGCTCCTCCGCTCCTTGATTATTATTATTTTTTTTTCAGTCTTCTTCCTTCAAAAGAAATAAGAGAAAATAATAGATACTGCTGCTTTCTTGCACATTGAGACATGTGAGGTATATTATAACACAACAGTCCATCAAACATAGTGACAGAAAATGTCCGTGCATTCAAAGTAAGGCAGACTTCCTGATAGACACACACACACCAAGGAACAAAAGTATACACGTTTACACGCATATATGTATTACATAAAAAACATGCATACACACATACTGCGAGAGTATCAGCTGAAACCTTGTGATGGAAATGGTACGAGCAGGTTGAACACTGGTGTGTTTGTTGCATGCCTTGAAATGTGACAGGTCCATGGCTGTACCCAGCGTCGGCTCTGTGATGGCCCGCCCAGTCTAGCTCCTGTGTTCAGTGCCACAGACTCGGACATGCCCGCGCATCACAGCAACCGCTGCAGTTCGTATCTATGCCTTCATCCAGTAAAGCAACAGTGGTTCATTTTAGCAATTTATGGGGACAAGCTCTCAGATGCCATCACACAGAACCATTTACCTCCTGTGTGCTTTGTTACGACTCAGCACTTGAAGCACATGAGGAAGGGATGTAAGGTATGCATTTGGTAAAGCTCAAGAGTTGGGTCTCTTTGTTTTCTGGGACAGGGTGAACATGTACATATGCCTTTTTGGTCTTTTTTGTTTTTTGCTTTGTAGATTTTTGTTTAACCTTGACATATGAATATATATTATATATATATATTACCTTAAACATCAGGTTTTTGGTTAATTGTAATCAAATTACTTTCTAAACGATAAAAAGAAACAACAAACAAGTTAAGTGACATTGTTTTTGCATTTCTTTTTACTGCTGAAATGGTTGCTGATTGGGTTTCTTTGTACATAACTTAAAGGGCCAGCTCACGTTTAGCTAACCTATAGGATATTAACAGTTTGTACAGCAGAGGAATGTCATGGTATTAGCTCTGGATCTGTTAATCCTCTTTATTCACCATCTACATTTTGAATATCTCTGACTGCTGAAAACATGCAGGGGTGTGAGCAGTGCAGCACAGGAGGGAGGGGATTGGGAGAGCATTAATTGAAACATTAAAGCCTGTGTGTTTGTGCACTTTGTGAGTGATCCACATCACCTATCTGGAGTCAAGGAGAGCAGAGATTTCCCTCCTCAAATTCATTAACTTTGTGTGTGCGCCCCCCCATTCTCACCACTCTGCTAGTAGCAAGGGAGTGATGTGTGGCCTCACAGTGAGCGTGCTTCAGGGGTGAGCTCATCAGGACATTGGCAACTCGGCACATCATTCTTAATTTCCCCCCCTTCTCCTCATATTTGAGCCTTTCTCTTCAGAGCATTTATAATTCCAGTACAATTATGAGTGTAAAGCATTGTGGGTAGCAGAGATGGGGCATGTTGGATTGTCCTCATGGTGCTGAGCAAAATTGACGAAACAACCGATTTTGTTAATTTGCAGCAAATGACAGTTCAAACTGGCAAATAAGAAAACATCTCCGTGCAGACAACAGCACTACTCCGATATCCCACTGTTCCTCCATACGCATTGAACATGCATGTTCCTCCACTGGCTGTGCATGATGGTGTAAAAAAGATGTTGTACTGGAATTGTTTCTTTTTTCCAAGTATTTAACAACATTGAAATGTCAAATTGAACTCTTTGCCGTATGGCTGTATGCTGACTTTGTTTCAGTTTCAGCATAGAGCGTGTGGGTGCTTTCAGAAGTGTCAAAGGCCTGGGCCCAACAATCGAAATAAAGAAGAAAAAACATTTGGAATAAAATAAACTTGTGGTCATTTTTAACAACTCCTGTGTCAAATCTGTGTTAACATTGTGGCTTAGTGTATTGAAGTGTATTCAGGTTTATGTTGCTCACATAAAAATACTAAATTATACATAAATGTCTTGCATCTAAAAATGTACACGTCACAGTACATAAGTGTTATAAGCACAACTTGCTTATCAAAAATAAAAGCACTCATGTAGATTGACAGAATATATCAGCCAAATTGACTTTACAACTTTGCCACCTAGAAGTTGTCCTATTGATAGCCTATTAGTAAGCTATAAAGTCTTACCAAATTAATAAATATTTGTCATTCATGTAAACTTGTAAACCCTCTTAAAAAGAATGCGTCATTAAAAAGTGGAACCCATCATTTTAATGTTGTAGCTTGTCGAGTTGGAAAAACAAACTCTTCTTAAATGCTGTTGGGGAGTTTATTTAGTGCAGTGCATCACATTTGAGAAGCTCCTGTGTAACCAGTCACTATGTCTGTCAGATACATGTAGTGGAGTGGAGAAAGTACATAATTGAGCCTGTAACTGCAAAAGTAGCCCATATTTTCCACATAAAGAACCCCCCCATCTATCAAGTTTTCCCCTCAGGGTTTGGTAAATGGTCCAACATGTGTACCTGTATCGATTAATGGACAAAGAGGGTGTTATTATCTACGGAAGCCGAGAGCGGCCATGCTTGCAATCATTTTTTAATGCCGTTATCTCGAGATCACAACTTAATTATTCCGTTATCTCGAGAAAACGAGCTTTGTTATCTCGATATCACGAGGTAATTTTTCGTTATCTCGAGAGAACGAGCTGAGACAGTTTGAGAACAGACCGCTGCGAAAACACACTGATAATCTAATAAACGATATTTATGAATCAAATTTTAAACCCATCCACTATATTTATTAGAAATGTGTGTTTATTAAATTACATAAGTATTCTACATGATTGCACAGTTCTGTTTGGAACAGCAATATTATGTTATACTTCATATTTACTCATGCACAAGCTGGCGATATTGTAACACTTATTTTAATTTGGACTTATTTTATTGGTCAGTGTTCAGTCGCAAATTGAGCTTGCTGTTTCTCCAGTTATGAATCCTCAACGACAGTCATGTGATCTTGAAGGCTCAATTGTGATATCATCCCG
>JAVQJL010026063.1:0-23290 GCA_036024295.1 Nannoperca obscura | reverse complement strand
CACACACATATATGCACACACACCTCCCACCCGTCTTCTTTCTCACTGCACTGCAATTTCCATTGCTGGTTCTAAAGAGATTTGAAATTGCCTTTGGCCCTGAAGCCTTGGCAATTAGCAATTAGTAAAGTGATTGTAGTAAGCCCTCTCCGCCTCCCTTGTGCTCCCTTTCCTGCTGTGCAGCCGTTGCATCCACCCCTGCCTGCTGCCCGTAGTGATGTATTGAAACCATAAGAACTTGCTTTGTGACTAATAGCGCGAGTATGTGTGTTAGTGCAGCCAAGCATTTAATAGTTTATATGTACTGTACAGGCTCTGTATGCTTTTGTCTGCATGTATATCTGTGTATCTTTTGGTTATATGTGATATTGTGTGTGTGTGTGTGTGTGTGTGTGTGTGTGTGTGCGCGCATGCTTGTGTGTCAAAGACAGCCTCTAAGGGGCCATGTATTTTGCTTCTGAACATCTGCCTGATGATCTATACAATGTGATTGTTTATGCACTGCACCACTGACCCTAGCCATCCTTCTCTGTTGTTGTTGATGGCAGTGACAACGATGAGAGGCCACTGAAGGGCAGTAGCTTGGGTTCCCTGAATGGCGGTGACACGTTTGGGGACAGCTTCAGCAGAGACAGCCTGGTTGACTACACAGACGGTGAAGGAGAATTCAGCGAGGACGGTTCATTTATTGGAGAATATTCCGGACGCAAGCATGGAGGCTCTGTTAGCGAGCCCAGTGGACCCAGCCCAGTCACTGCATAAAGCCAGGCTCCAGTTGAAATGGTCTGCTACAAATCCTTTCAACATATGTTTTAAATTCAGCTTTATTCTGCATTAAATATAGCTTGAATAACGAAATATGGGGGGATAAAAATGATGTTTGACATTAATGAAGTTTTTACAGCAGGCAGAGGAAGGAGCTGGAAAGGAAAGAATATACTCACACACATCAGTGTGAAAACCATGTGTCTTTGTACATACAGTAAGAGAATGACTTGTATCATTTGATTGTTTCATGATTTTATTAATGATAATAAAGTGGGGCTTTTTTACCTATCAGCCACAATCTGCAATCACAATCCTCACTGATTTTGTTCTTTCGTAAAAGACAGGTACATTCCACAATGTAGAAAACACTTAAAATGTCACCATAATATGTATTTTTTTACACAGTGATTTAGTGTGAAGTGTTCATTCATTTATCACACCGTGCAGGATGTCCTATTTATTGAAGACAGAATCTCTCTCATGAAATAGAACCAATATCTGGTCAGAAATGCTTTACTGTCCATTACAGTGTTTTTTAAGCATTTGTTAATATGCAATTGTTGGAAAGTTGATTATTAGTTTATATTGAAAATGCTGATGATACCTTTTATATCATTATATCAAACATATTTTACAACTTGTTTTTATTGATTTTTATATCAAAAACATATAAACAACATGAACACAAGAACAAACTCAAGTTTAAAATTTCACTAACCATGGCCTTGGTAGGTTGGGGGAATTACAGCAGGGAAATATAAGTTGTTAAGACAGAAGGTTAAAGTGATGAGTGGACTGCTGTATTTACCTGTGGAGTATAATCATGAATTCTCTATAGTTTTTTCTTTTTTGGTTTTGTAGTCATTTAAGTTTGTTTGTTCTTTTTTGCCTTGAATTTTTAATTACATAATTGGTTTATGCTATGATCTAATGTTTACTTGTGTGGACCACAGGAAAGGTAGTTGCTACCTTGGTAGTGGCTAATGGAGATCCAAATCCAATTAAATAAACAAAAAATATTCACCTTAGGGCCTCGCCGTTTCTGAAGAGGAAGTTCTGAAACTAAATAAATTTGTCATACTCCTATTTATAAGGTTTTGGACTTTTTTTAATAATGTGCTTTTATTCTGCTGGATATCCCCATGTGAATAACTGCACATCCCTTTAAAACTATTTGCCAGCTTATCTTTTTATTATGTTGAAACTGTTAATGTCTAGTACTTTCTTCCCAGTTTTTTTTTTTTTTACTTGGTGCAATAATTAATCAGTTTCTATTTGCTTCTGTAATTTAAAAAGCACCCACTTCTGTGGTAAGCCTACTTTCAAGTCGAGATGTCCTTCCACTGAACATGGAATGTGAATAAATTATAAGAAAAAAGATTCCTTCCATTTTTGCTTTTCCAAAATTATACAGCACATTTTTTTCACAAACTAAGCACAAAGTGATATTGGAATGATGCAAATATTGCAGAAGCTTGATATTCTCAAAGGTCAAACACATTGCAAATCCCAAAATATTTTTCCTGTTATCTCCGCAATACATGCAGTGAATTCTCACATGCATAATGCATGTTGCTAAAATATTCATCAAGGATATAACTCCAATAAGGTTGTCCTATTCGATAATTTTACTTAAACAGATGTATTAAAACAGGATACAGCAGTGGTGCTGTCTAAAAAGTAGTAAATGTTTCATTGGCTATAGTGGCTTATTTTTTAGTGCAAGAGCACGTTTAAGATACGATTAAAGACCTCTGCCAAAGAAGATTGTTGAAAACCAAAGAGATCCAGTTAGACATGTAACTATGTCAACGATAAAAGTCATGTAGAGAGATTAGATGGATTTCACTTCAAATCAGCTCACACAACGAATGAGCACAAGTGGTCATATGGAAAAAAAAGTTTAGCTATGAAATATAGTCAACATTGTAGTTAGTGTCTTACCCATTACTAGGGGGAAAAAATCATATTACTTGGTACGGATAATTGGCTCCAATTATCTGAACCAAAGCAGTGCTTGCTCTCCCCTTCAATTTCTGATGGGAAAATATAGCACCTTTGATGAGGCAGAAAGCCCTACTAACGAAGATGGGAGATGATCGACTGAGTTGTCATTTTGTGGGAGCCTCTTTAAATCCCTCCAAAACAGCTTAACCACCCCTCTGACTCACTCCATTGTTTTAGATCTTTTCAATAAGAGTTTTTCCTAATTTTAAAAATGTATTTGGTTATTTACCAAAATTAAAAAATTGAATTTATCATGCATACAGAATTTATTAAAGCATAAGCTAATACAAGACAACAATTTTACTTTATTTCAGTTAAGCATTATTTAAGTCATCTCACCTCTGTCATTGGCATCTTGCATATCTCTAAAATACCTTTGAGGCCCCTTATCTTACATTCTGAATAGATAGCCTCCTTGCAGCCGCATAGTCTGTCTATAACCTGGTCATTATAAATAGGCATTGTAGCCCTAATCAAATCAGACTTGGGACAGTGGAGTTGAAAAGCACTCCATGCCTCATGGCAAGATAAAGGTCATTTAAAGAGATAATCCCTGTATTGTCGGGGATTACGCCTTCATCCGTTTTAAAATTGCTTTCTCTGTGGAACGTTAAAACCTCTAAACAACGACAAAAGATTACTTTAGTCAAAGCCCCCCTGAGTGTCACACAAGCAGCTTTCTGCTCCACTAAATCTATTTTGAGGACGTACAGGTGACCCTTTCAAAAAGTCATAATAGCCCTATTTCGGAACGAGCAGAGGTCATGATGTTAACATCACCTGCATCCATGTTGAATGGAGCAGCCGTGTTTGTTGCATGGTGATTTTGCTCATGTTATCGCCGGTGGATGCTGCACACTTACACACAAACTCAAAGCAGCACTCCAATTCAGTCGATTTGATTGGAGCAGATATTTAGGCTAAGTGCCCAGGAAATTTCCTAGTGGGAGGAAATCGATAGCATACTCACACATGCTGTGAGTTCACCCCAGTAACCGTGGGCTGTGACCACTCAGCGTTGCACTAACGTTAAACCAACTTAAGACACTGCAAGGACACGCACCAAACTGTGGTGCGCTTGGAAAATTTGTCGTTTTCTCGGGGTAGGAGATATTGAGTTTACGATGTAACTACCTGGTAAAGAAGGACGTATCAGGATAGCCATGAAGCTCTCATTAATAATGTACGCCATCGAGTTCACCGAGAGGGGAACTGTGACAGGTGTTTGCGGAGAAGCTCTTATGCAGGAATGTCTTCTCTTTGGCGGCTTTTGAAGAAATGCAGCTAAAGCATTTGCAGAGGAATCTGTATCAGAAGTTAAACCAATGTCACGGTCCCGCTTTTTTTAAAGCGACAAATAGCCAGTTGGGCCCACTGAGAGCAACACACACAAACCCTTTTAAAGGACATACTTTGAGCACTTTACCAGCAAAAGGGTTATGGGTGGGAGGAGAAAAGGGGGGTTGAGTATCGAAGGTTATTTGACTGCACATTCTTTATTAAAACCTGCTTCCACAGCATTGCAGATGAAGAAAAGGAGCTCAGAAAGATGGCTCATGACCTTGACACACAATCAGAATGACAGTGTTTTATCTTCCATATTCATTCAATGGCCTTCACTCTTTGTTTGCATTTTTTTAATTGGATGTGGAATGAATGCCTGTGCTTACCTTTTAAATGAAATCTAAAGTAGACTAACATGAAAAAGACACAGCCTTCGAGCAAGACATCAACGTCTAGACTAGCATTCAAGAGGCTTTTTGTCTCTTTTAGTCTTTCACTAAATCTACGAACCTGTAGCTTCAACTGATTCCACTGATTAAAATAAAAATAAATCAGTAATATAAACAAAAAGTTGTCCCAGTCACAATAACACCGGGCAAAACTCCTATCTATTTAAAAGCCAGGCATCCTCCCATTTCTGCTCATTCTTTTGTCATCTCAACATGGCTCTACTCACCTTGTGCTAAAATTTAATTTGTCTCAGTAGAATGCAAATGGGATTGGATGATTCTGCATACAGAGAATCCTTTTAGAGGGCTATTATTTCTCTGGTAAACTGCTTTAGATGCAAGCCCTGACACTCAAATGGCAGCCAGCAATTGAGTGGATGTTTGTATGTGTGTGTGTGTGTGTGTGTGTGTGAGTGTGTGTGAGTGTGTGCTTTTGTGTGTGTGATCAGGAGGAGGCACAGACACTTAGCCATGGCAGAAAATAATGAGACATGGACTGGTAATATGATTACAAAGTCAGCCTGGCTATGTCAAAGACCGGGGGGGGGGGGTGGGGGGGGGGAGACATCCGCACAGGACAAAGTGGACATTGTGATGTTCAGTTGAACTGTGTCTGCATTACATCACTGTACCATCACTGGCAGCGAGGGCAGATGATGAAAATTATGCTCACAGTGGTTGTCATTCAGATAATGGCAACACTTCATCAACAAAATGGAGCCTGATGAATGATGATTTGAAACAACTCAGGTGTGCATACCTTTCCGGCCCTTCTAGGTCAGCACATCTCGAGTTTGATCCAGCAAAGGATTTCATTTAGACTACTGCTGGAGGATTAGATAAGAGACTTGTAAGTGCTGTGTGGGTAGTGAATAATCGTCACCTTCCTTTCTTAGCCACGGGCTGTCAAAGCAACTACTTGGCACAAACCCCAATCCATAAACAATATGTAAGTCTGCTCAAAGTCTCAGCGACAGAGCCATGTGAAAAATGGCATCCTTAACTTGCACAGCTAAAAGGAACATAATCAAAACTGACTTTCTTATTTGTTCATGTTTCACCTGCATGTTTCACCTGCTCAGTCGCAGTGATGTTTTTAATGTTATTTTTAGTGCATGAAAATCCTTAATAACAATTCAATTGGTCTATTTAAAAAAATGCCAGCATATGTAGTGCAGCAGAGCATGTTTATTTTTTCCTTTATTTTCATAGGCCGTAATCAGACTCTGGTATTTTACAAACAGCCACCCGCCCAAAAAAGACAAACTGAGTTTGAGACCATACCCTTATATTTGGTTTTAGTAGGCGAGAGAGAAGTGGAGTGGACACAGAGAGATTGCATCTCCTGTACTTTAGAAACTAATTAAATGGGGGTATTTCAATTTGCTGGCTTTTGTTAATAAGCAGGTGATGAGAACCCCTGGATATCAAACAGAAACGAGAGATACTTCAACGTCAATTTCAATTTTTCCAAAGCAATTCTTTTTCTATGAATTTGTTCCTGCAGTGGGTTTCTCGTGGAACACCACTCCTGAATTATTCATGGAACCTTCATTAAACCACCCCCATTTGCATAACACACAGGACCACGTAAGATGCTTTAGGGCTTTTGATCCTGGTGTACATGTCAAATAATTTAACACAGAACTGGACCGCAAAAAAAAAAAAAGCTCAGCAACATAGCAGACTTTCATCGGCTTTCAGTTTGAAATGAAAAATTATCATGCACAGATGTAAGTGGGTCAGAGTGGACCCCTTTGGTGCGATAACCCACTTGAAGAAGTAAATAAAGTATGATAAAGCAGTTGTGATTCTGGAGAACATTAGTGTTTCTCTGGCGAAGCTACAGTGTTGTGATTTATTAGAATCATTATTTTGATGGAGGCAATGACAAATGTCGATGTCCAGATGTATCTATAATGATGGAGCAAATTCTGTGACATTTTCATTTTAGTCACACCAGTTTGCAATTTAACCTGTCACACACTAATCTGCATAGCCATCATGCTTATAAAAGCTTTCCTGGTTGTTCCCCCCTTGTTGTAGCAATCAGGCTAATGAGCACAGATTGAATGATAAAAGCCACATTTTAAAGACGGGTGTAACAAACAGTCTTTGTGTCCAAAAAACAATTACAGCTGTGTGGAATTCAATTTGTGCCAATATAATCAAACAAAAATGTTCAAAGTTAGCTTTTTTTCTAACAACAAAATATCTAGCACAACACCGACAACATATATCAAGTAAATCATAAGTAAAGTTAGCTAGTGGGTAGTGAATGCGCAGTGCTGCTGTTAAGGATGCCTGTGCCCATCAAAAACTGAACCTTGTGTATGCTGCACTGAACAATGACCGGGGCACTGAGCTGTGACTCAAAAACTCATTAAGCAGTGGGGACACACCTCTGAAAAACACTTGCCCACACGACTGGTTTGTGTCAAAACTGCAAACAAAAAGTCTTGTTGTGCAAATAGGAGAACTGGCAGCACAACCGCAAAGCTGACAGTGAGGGCAAAAGTCTAATCAGTGAGAAAGAAGCGGAGGGAACTGTAAACAAAATTGTTGAGGTGCATAATATAATAGTATTTTGCTGTGCACTAACAGAATATAACAAAAGCATTCAAAAAAAGTTAAAGTTTACATGATTACACAAACAATTTTAAAAAGTTTTATTCTCTCTCAGATTCTTATGAAGTTTTGTTTCATAATGATTCCATACAGCTGAACTTCATTACTACTGGTAGCTCCAATGGGGGACATGTCAAATGTGGATTCAGTTGCCCCCTGCTACACACACACACACACACACACACACACACACACACACACACACAACAAAGGACCAGATTCTGAGGCAGAGCCATGCTTCATCAAAGAGGTTATTCCACAAATAGCCACAGAATCAGTCAATTTATTGTTATTTGAGGCTGAGGTGTCACACTTAATGTTACATGTTCACCACATCTAGCTAACCAAAAGCCAAAAATAGCCACCTTGAATCCTGCAATCAGTCATCATAGCGGTATATAAACATGTCTTGTTGTCAGCTTACTTCATGCACTTTTTGTTTCAGTGAAGCAAATAAAAAAGAATCCATGTTTTGATCAGGTAAAGTAATCCAGTTGAAAAAGGGAGATTTGTACTTCAGCAGTTCAGGTCCAGCTTGCAGTTTACAAAATGAATGCGACTTCTACGCATTATTATCATAAATAATGTCCATAACGTTACAAAGTAAACCTTTCCAAACTAAACTTTGTCAAAAAAAAAACAACCTCTCCTCTGGTAATCAAAACAAACCCTGTGTGTGTGTGTGTGTGTGTGTGTCAGAGAAAGAGAAATATATCTTTTCCTTTACCACATTAATAAATATATTAATATATTGCATATTGGTGTGTTTTTCTGTTTCCGATTATAATTGCCTGCCAACATAGGCCATAATGCTGAATCTATTTAGGATTTCAACTTTAAAGATATTGCTTAATGTAATATATTGGCCACTCAGAATACAAAAGACAGTTCTTATAAAAAAATTATCATCTGCAATATAAGTGCACAATTATGAGATCATCTTCATGATTGACAGCATGATTTGTTCTCTGGACCGAGGTAAGATGGCTGCCGTATGGTTTCATTCTGGAATGGCAAGTTATTATTATATGTCACATCTACTTTTTTATGTCAATGGGCTACTCGTTGCAATTAATGTCAAATCTCTTTTGATTCAGCCAGAACGAAACCGAGGAACTAGAGAAAATGAGACACATTCTGTATCTGCAATTTAGGAACTGATAGCAAATTAGTTACTGCGCAAGCTCAGCAGCAGCAACACACAGCACAATTTCCTGCAGTTAACATTGCCATGACAACGATGTCAACGATAGGGAAATAAGCCACATTAAAACCATCTGGATGTTCGCCGTGAATGATATCCAGCGACCTTGTATATACAGTGTCACTAACAATTAATTGATTATTATTGTCTGTATGTATTTCAAAATAGAAAATGTTACACTTAAAAACGTGTTGTATTCATAACACGAGGTATGGGCTGCGGTTCAGACCTTGTTCCTGACTTTGAGAAGTCCTGGTTTAGTGGTTCATGGGTGCTTTCTCTCAGAAGGTACATCCTGCTGGTATCTGTAACTTCATGCCTGTTTACAGGAGATATGCTTAGCAATCCGCACAAATGTAGAGAGTTCATATCAACCTATCCCCTGCGTGAACATGTAAGCATTCCAACTCTACCAAGAACTGTAACACCTTGATGTAATGCATTTTAAAGGGCTAAATATATATATTTTTATATTTAATTTTGGTGAGTACAGTCTCGTCATAATTACAGCCACAATATGTTGTTGCTTAAATAAACATAAATATGGGTCGCAATGAGCTAATGCACAGCCATACTTTGGTCAGTTTTCCATGTCTCTTCAAGAATCAGAACAGATCCACGACTTAATTTTGCGAGTGATTTGAAAATCTGCAGTTGCAAAGACATAAATTATGGGTTTTAGGACCAAATATGGAGGTTGCTCAAATCTGAACTGTAAATGTAAGATTTAATATGTTTGTTTTCTTATCACGCTTTGAGATCTGAATTTTGAGAAAAACATCTGATTCTGACCACTTTCACCAATTGTGATCATATCCTAGGGTTTCTTATCAGATACCCGTTGTTGAATTTGTTTACTTGTGATTCCTCTCCACGCTGTCCATCTTTGTTTTGCCGTCATGAGTAATATCCAATGTGTTTATGTGAGGTTTTGATTTCCCCCCCCCCAATTTTGTTGTCCTTTTTGCATCGCAGTTTGTCGTGAAAAGGCAAGATTGCTTAATGGATGAAAATGGCAAGTAAAACTGTTGCAAAAGACATCATTTGGCCAAAGATAATCACACAATCAACTCTTAAATCCTTGTGGAACACGAACATGAAAGCCTTTCTATTTCGTTTTTTCAATTCCACTCAACACAGACTGATTACTGTAATGGGTTTGTCCTACACCGTGAAATACTTGATCCTTTTGTATTCTGTGTACCATTACTGCTAAACATTCAAACACAAACACACACAAGCACGTGCACATGCACACACTGGCGCAATAAGCACAGATGGGTATTATGTGTTTAGTGGGGTTTTCTGTCTCTCACTGTCTTTCCTTATTACAATCTTTATTATGGTTATATGACGTCCCCTCAAGGCACAGTTAAAATATTTCTATCTTTTTAACGTTCAGGCTGATAGTGGTAGCAGGGAACAATGTTGTGTTGCAGTATACTAAAGCATGGATGTTATTGCTTACCTTCTGTCTTTGGCTGATTCTTCTGTAAAATGCTGCTGCACTGCTGTTAGGGTAATGGAAAATCATTTGCGATGTTTGGAACAAACAAAACTAAATAAATCCTCAAGCTAAATGTCAGAAACTAGCAACAGCTGACTGGGAGTTAGATCACGGACACCATCTGATGTCTTCAATTATTCAGAGAGGATTTATTGTTCAGCATTTATTGTTGTGTTAAACTAAGTAACCCAAATGTAATATTACAATGCAGCTTACAGACCCCCTCTCAACAGATAATACAATTAAGGCTGTGACCTAAGACTTGAAAGGTTGTGAAGTAGTAATGTTGGACTCATTTCTCTGACTTAATTCTATGAATTTCTTGTATTGGTTTTTACTGCATTATTATGCACTATTGCCACCTTGTTGTTGGATTATGAATGCACTGGAAACAATCTCTTCAGTTTTTGTAATTGCTACACCTATTGCAGTGCTTGGTTGGGGAGTTTCTGTCTTTGGATTTCTTTTCCCAAGATTTCTTTTCCCCCCTTGTGTGCCATGTTTTTTTCTTGTGTAGGTCAGGGTCTGTTGCTGTTTGAACCTGTAAAGCCCACTGAATCCTTTTTGGGCTATAGAAATAAACTTGACTTGACTTGCACTACACATACTCATACACACACACACACACACACACACACACACACACACACACACACACACACACACCGACTCAATGACATATTCATGGCTCACCATCCACTGTTCACATTGCATAAACTGGATGAAACTGGTTTCCATTTAAAACTGTTCCTGTAATGTTGGATTTGACATCTCTACTGTCCATGACAAGACGTTCCAGGGCACGGGAGTTTGACTTGTCTGGGCTCATAATACCTAAGTTCTTAAAACTGTTCACACTTCAGTGGTTACAAGCTCCCCTAAGGAGTTGTGTCCTCTGCATCTTTCAGTCTAAATCACGTCATTTAATTTGCCTCTATTATATTCCATCACACCTTATATCTCCCGTATGACTTCAAGAAACCTAATTTGCCCTCCATTGACTCAGCGACATGCAGAGACACAACAGGGGTGCCTTTTCCTCAATTAGTGGTCAGTCACACTCCTCTGGAATCCATCAAGTCCTGCCTACCTCGTTTATTTGCACTTCACCCTTCTTCTTAACTCCACATTTTCTGCCTGAGAGAAATCTCCCCTGACATACGCGATTACTAAAAAGCCTCTCACTGTCCTTTCCCATCATACTTATTCAGCTGTGATAGAGCCTAATTCTGCTCTATAGAAGGTGGAGTGTGAAATTCAGTCTTTTGTATATGTAATTTGCTGTATGTGGATGGATATAGTATACGCACGAGACAGCAATTTTCAGTTAGTCATTTTTTCCTCTCTTTATTCATTGGTGCATAGAGGAAAAAAGGCCCTGTAGCAGAATGATGAATGTGTATAAACATTTAATGAATATGATGTTTTGGTGGCTTTGCATTGGTTACAACACACATGTTAAGCCAACATACCTTGCCAAGACACTGTAGCATCAAAAAGAAGGGAAAAGCATGAGGCATGCATAGAGTATCATTAACCTCTTGCCCACTGAATTCTTCCACTGTCACACCTAGCTGGTGTAATCATTAATGTGTAATGATTCCTGGATGGATGTTCAGACATCATTCAAAACTCCAGGAGAAGGTACTCGCTTGGCATTTATGTGGCAGTCACTACTAGCACCTTGACAGGGTCATGTCTTTGGAAAGTAACTTCACTGTACTCTACACCACATCTTTTTTTTTGTTACAGTACATTAATGCTGCTTTTGTCCTTAGACACCAATTTTCTCCTGTCTTCTGCCAAGTGCTGTAGGAAACAAGAAAGGGCTACTGTGTTGGCATTGCTCTCTGTCACCACACACAGAGATAGAAAAAATAAGCTCAGTTTGCAAAATATATGTAAGCACCTATTTTAGTTTTATTGAGTAAGCATGCAGTATATTGTATTTATTGTACAAGTGTATTTGTTATACAGGAGCTTCTTTTCAGAGAAGTTCTTCAGAGATTTTGCTGCATAAGGTTTTCTGCAGAAGAACTCATAAGGAATAGACTTTATAATTCTTACCAAATACTAAATAAGTAGTTGCCCTGAAGCACAACTGCAGTGTAGCATCCTATTAAATGTAATGAATTACCAGATGCCTTATATGACCAGTATTCCACTAGACCTGGTGAGGTAGTGAGCCTTGTGGGTTGGCTTATTCCCAGTATCTTGAAGATGGTAATGAAGAAGATGAATGAAGATGGTAAATCTTAGTGTCATTTCTATTATCTTTTATTGAAGGACCATGTGTTTCTCTCTCCCCAGACAGTAGGTAGCTCAGTGGTATATACAGTTTTTGGAAAGCATCCATGCTGCTGAGTGTATAATCAGAAAACAACACAGCAGGTCATAAAACCACACCGCTATCCCCGAGAAATGTGTTGACTGTAGCGTGGTGCTGTCTTCTGTTCTGCAGAATAAAGGGGAAAACTTTCCAGAGTCTTCAACACAATTACAAATCTTCATCACTACCTTGGTCACAGGGGCATCATGTATTCCTGCGTATGGAGTGTCAACAGCTGAATTGGAAATTATTTTAGTAGTGCAGTTACAGTAGCGAATATGATTTTCTTTCTAAAGCAAAGTGTTTCACAGGGAATAATTGGCACCTGGCGGGAGTTTTCCACACAACAGCAGAGCACAGTGAAAACAGTTGATTACCTTGCTGAGGAGTTGGAGGTCGTTCTGCTCCTTCTTGTATTGTTACTACATGCAATATTAAAAACTGATCTAGAGTCAATTTCTACCAATGTCTTATTTTGTAGAAATTCATAAAATGAATTGCTTGTCCCCTGACTGTTTCTACACAGAGAGAAATACAATGAATGACTATTGCTGAAAAAGTGCTGACCACAAACAGTATCAAAAACAGGGTTTGATTTCATGCAAATCAGAATTGCATAATAATAATGAATAAAACTAGCATAGTTTTAAGTTTGTCCTGCATATGTAAACAAACAGGAAGGTCGTGATTGTACTCAAAATATAAAGTTGCTGTCTAAATTTTAAGTGGAAAACAGTACTGCAAATGAAATCAATTATTAAGGGTATCATTCAGTCAAACTTTTTACTTTTGAAGTGAATGAAAGTTAAATAAAAGTCACTTTTACGCACTTGATACCTGTGTCAGAAGAATCAATGCTACTTTACAGTTACGAGTTATATGCACAAGTAATCTTTTTCTGTTTACAATACATTATGGAGTTTGCACAACTACAGTTGGCTGGTGATCTCCTATTCATTTTAACTGGTCATGAGAAGTTATGGATACAAGTTATATATTAGTTTATGGATTACATCCTGCAAGAAGTTCTGGAATTACCTGGAGAAAAGTCTCTGGTTGATCGATCTATAGGGAACAAGGCAAACAGCTTTGTTAAATAGAAAGGAAATGCCCTGCAGCAACAGTATGCATGTCTACAGAGTGGTTATTTCAGGCTTTTCCACAGGCATTATTTCCAAACCTCACACTCTTAGATTGGTGGAGTGTGCAATTTCCTCTTGCATTGCGACCACAGATAGAGGGACCTTTTTCAAAGGGTGACAAAGCAGGATCTCTTATCTGAATCCTGTCTGTGACATCCCACTTTTTAAACAGAGGGAATTATAGGCTGTGATCAGTCGGAGAAAGCGAGAGAAAGAGAGGATGCCCTGATACAACAGAGGCAGCTATCAGAGGAACTGTAATTTTAAGCATGCATTATTCACCAACGCTGTATGATCTGTGCAGCTTCCAGATTATTTACAATTTGAAAAGCATTGGCAGGGCAATTGCAGGCACGTCCTGCAGAGCCCAGTGGTAATACCCGATACCCGTGATACAAGTTTTGTAAATTTGAGCATGTATTATATTCTAGAGATTTTCCATCATCATTAGTTTAAACCACTGGCCATGAATAATATACACAACTTCAATAAGATGGCAGAATTACTGAGAAGGAATCTTTGTATGTCACATATCAAAACTCGACTTGTCTAATGTGTATTTAAAATAGACAGCAGTCAGTATTGTTGTATTGTATATGCTTGTGGGCTATTTTTTGCAGTAGTGTCTGTGTGTCCAGGCCTTTACATTCATTATGGTAATTATCCATGGCAGTCAGCGATGACTCCTGCATGCTGTGTGTCCACTGAGCTGCCATCACAAGAAGGGCATGGCCCACGCACTGTGGCTCACATTAACGTGCACTCTGTTGTCTGCGTGTGCGTGCCTCTGTTTATTTATGTCTATGTGCCCCTTCTACAGGCGTTCCCTAATAATATAACTCAAGCTCTCTGTCCTTCTATTTCTAAGTCTTCCTCTCTGTCCCTGTCTTTTTCAGAAGACAAACAGGGGACATTATCAGGCAGAGGGACAGACCCTGCATTCACTATAAAATAACCCCCTACCACCAGCTCATTGCCATTCATGAGGTGAAATAGCAGCTTGGAAAAAATCAGACGGTCTGTTTGCAGTCTTATTCGTTTCATTTGTTTAATCAAACATCACTGCATAGAACTGATCAAACTATATCACTCTCCTTGTTCCTACGTCATAAGCTTCTTCAGACTAGACAATTCAAACTGCACCCAGTGGCTTAAATAATTCAGTTTTCAGTATGAAACACATGAAGACGGTCAACTTAAAAGCCTTTCATAACCAGGCCCCCTCCTACCTCACTGACCTGCTCCACCACCACACTCCTTCCCGCAGCCTCTGCTACTCTGATGCCATCCTCCTGTCTCTACCACTCCAGACCATGCACCGGACCTGGGGCGACAGAGCCTTTTCTTTAGCTGCCCCCTCCCTGTGTAACTCTCTCCCCAAACATATCCGTGACTGCACTGACCTGTCCATGTTCAAATTACGAATCAAATCTCACCTTTTCAGTCTGTAAACTTTAATGTTTTTAGTGTGTTGTTTTTGTTTTACGTATGATTATTTATTGTTTTGTATTTTGTTTTATCTGTGATTATTTTTACCTATGTAAAGTGTCTTTGAGTACCATAAAAAGCACTATATAAATATAATGTATTATTATTATTATGATTATTATTATTAACAGAATAATAAAGGAATAGTTTGACATTTTGGGGAATATGTTTATTTGCTGTCTTGCCAAGAGTTAGATGAGACTATTGATACCACTTATGTCTATAAACTAAAAATGAATCTATACAGCCAGAGGCTGGTTAGAGACTGGGAAATTACAGTTAGCCTGGCTCCATGCAAAGGTAACAAAATCCATCTACCAGCACCTCTCAACCTCACTAGTTAACATGTTATACTTGACACTTGAAGACTACCTGTTGTTTTATAGGGGGTTGACTCTCCTGGGCCATATTGCAGTACCTGTTTTGGCCTGCCTCTGCTTTCCTCTTTCAGGTTCTCACTGGTTGCCTGGCCCCTCCCACTTCATTGAGGGATTGGCCTCACCTGCTGTGAGGCTAAATAAGCTGGACGGTTCCAAGATGGCCCTCTCTGGTGATTTTGAGTAGTATAATTGTGTTGGGAGGCCCACAGTGAAGATTACCCCTATGTTTGAGTTTAGCAGGTAGGGGTTGTGTTAAGTTGCATAATAAGTTTGTCGTCCACATTACAGATGGTTTGTGGGTGCGTAAGTACCCACCGCCAGTAAGCACATGAAAAACTAGGGTGCAGTTAGTCATTTTTTGCTAGGCAGTTTGGAGGTGGAGCTCTATAATCACACAATCTCTCTATGGATTGTGTATCGTGTGACTCCTGTGACAGCCTTGTTTAATTCATTTGGATGTACATAAAGTATGTATCTCTAGTTCTGTTGTCCATTTCTTGTGTTAAACATTTATACAGAGCATAGTAATACTTTGATCTGAGTTTCTAAAAAAGACCATTTCATAGTACTGTACTTTAACTCAGTTTCCAAAGACAGATTTAGCTGATTTGGCAGAACATTTTGGCTGACCAAAAACTGAAAAGGTACCAAAAAAGGCTGAGCTAAGGGGCATTGTTGTTGGAAACTTGCAGGTTTTGCCTAAATCTATGATTTATTTATGAGAAAGAACCTGAAACATTTTTCTTGTTTGTTGATGTTGAAGTGTGTTTTCACAGGCAAGACCCAGAGAGCTTTTTCTGCTCTTAATTCTACTGAAAGCAGTGATTATGCTAAGGTTAAATCTGAAGTTCTAAAGGCCTATGAATTCCTAAAGCAAACAGGCATAGATTTAGGAATTGGAAGAAAGGGGACAAACAAACCCATGTCAGATTTACACAATATATTCTGGCTCATTCCACTCTTTGGTGCTCTGCTTCTGATGTAGACAATTATGAGGATTTGTGTGACTGAATAGTCTTAAAACGGTTCAAGAATTTATTGCCTGGCCACCTTACTTATATTAATGAGAAAAAAGGGAAATATGTTTAACACATGCAACATGCCTAGTCTCTAAGTATTGCTCATGTTGCCTTTTTTTCTGCATTCATCTGAAAAGGGATGTAGCAATGTACTTTAAAACTTTGCAACACCTGTCAGTCATCTGGAAAGCCTAATCAACAGATTAAGCCATCTCCTTTGTACCCAATTCCAGTGGTTGAGAAAACATTTGTACATATATCTGCTACTTTATTGTGTGGGTCCATATCTAAAGAGTAAGACTGCAAATGAGTACTTATTTACAGTGATGTGTAAAAGTACTCTATCCTGCTGCTTTCCCCTTGCGCTCCATTAAAAGTACAGCCAGTACTGAAAGTGTGGACTTCCTTTATGACTGAATCCCAAAAGTGCTGCAAAATGACCAGGAGAGTAATTTCATGTCACACACCTCACCTAGACATCACAGGGGTTATGACTATTTCTTGGCCTGTTGAGGTAAATTCCTGGATCCTCCGTTGCCAGGCAAGCCCATAGAAGTAGAGAAAAGTACATAAACATCTGAACTCGAAACATCTTAGTAATCTAAAGTAAATTTGCATACAAATGGAGCACGGAATGAGATGATTTTTATTTTAAACTTTTGGTCCATCTTGCATGGAATTACAAGATGCTACTTGTCATGCATATGTGTGTTTGTTAGTTGGTATGTTAGTGCACAAAGGAAATGCACTGTAAGCAGGTGGAGGAATAGGTCACAGTGATGATACGTGGTTCATTAAATGCTCAGTGATTCTCTTCGCTAAAGCAAATTTAACAAACTGACATGAATAAAGTAACTGCTTGGGAAATATATACATGCTGCATCATTTTATTGTTCATGCTGTACATGGTGTGATGTGATGGAGTCCTACTGTGTACACAATATACCTAAAACAATACTTTGAATAATCAAACGCATAACAAGAACAAAATAACATGTCTAGGAAAGCCATTTGAAGTTTGTCACTTTATCACATCCCTCTGTGACAAAAGATTAAAAAGGGCCTAGTGTGATCTTATCATCTTGTTAAGACATTCACATGCTAAACATTTAACATTCACCCAATCTTTCCTATTGACTGAAACCTTAAAGACGTTTTGTTTTATCCAACCAAACAAAAAGGAATATTTTCACCACATAAATCAAAGATGATGTTGCTATGGAAACTGTGAATATCGGTGTGTGTGACTGAAAGTCTGTCTTGCAGGCATGATGGCTCAAACATCGTTCTGGAGCCACATCTTATCACACTCCTCGCTTGTTAAAAGTTTGTGCTGCTTTTGTGCCTGATCTCCGTTCTTCTTCTCACTTCTCACCAATCAATGTGCTTGACATTTCTTCTCAGCCTGAGTGGAACTTTCACAGACATATACACTACAAAAATCTAGGGAAGATGTGTCAATTAACACCTTCTTCAGGCCATGCTTATAGGCTGTATGTAAAATTTATTCTGTTGCTTTGTTATTAATATGGCATTGTCTTAATTTTCTTTTATTGATTGATGAAATAGATGAAGCTAAATTCTAAATTGATGTGCTGTATGCTGGAGAGTTTAGTTTACTAATCTAATATAGACTGATCTATGAATCAGATAAAACGCTCAAGTTAAGTGGCTGTATGTATTCTATATGTAACACTAATGTAACAGAAATTTAGATTTTGTTTTCCCAGATAACGACATCTCATGTTGACATGGTGTTGGATAACCTGAATTTAATTAGTACTTGCATTATCACATATCATCTCAGTGACATGTACAGCTATGGGAGGTTTAATGCTCACTGCAAACCTCGGCAGAGAAACCTTGACTGTCGGAGCTCTAAGATTTGTGACAACAAATCAAGCTAGCTGCACAGGCTCAGAGTGAAAAATCACACAGAGGTCTAACATATAGCCCATGTGCTTCCAGGATAGTTTCTGTATCAGCATACATATCCTCTGTATTGGCAATATTATGGCATAAATCACTCAATTTCCATCCGGCTTACGAATCAGTTTAGCAGCTCCTTACCACTCTGAGAACACAAAGTCTGACCCCAAGACACAAGAAAGCCACTGCATTTTATCATTATTAACCCCAGTTTACCCCAGAGGAGATCGCATCTCTGCAGAGCTATTGTGTTTCCAGCTAACTCCTGCTTGAAACACAATCTTTGCAATGATGAGCTGTGAAATTTGCTACCTGTGAATCCTTGATCATGCAAAATTAATAGGGGAGTTGAGTATTGACCTAGGTAGCAGCTAACTGGAACATGAAGAAATCATGCAGTAAAGATGTATTTATATAAGTGTAATTAAATTTCCACACCATGTCTACCAGTGAGTTTTTTTTCTTTACACATTTTTTTTATCATTGTACAATTTTCAATCTTGCTCTGAATTTGCAGGGAAAAATGACTTTTTTTTCTCCTACAAAAATAACAATTCTCATGAATAAGACAAAAATGTATTTTTTGTTGAATACGCAATGCATTGTATTCATTATGAGTACTCAATTCTGTTATGCAGTTTTGAAATAACAAAGTAAATGTTCTCCAGTTCTGAAAAAAGACAAAACGCCTTTGCTCCGTCTGCTTTTGAATCTAAGTCACTTTGTTCGTTTGATTTGTCTGAGAAGCAAGGTCAGAATTGTTGCCAGAGATTTCTGTCTCCCCTATTTATGCGTTTGTATTTTTGTCAGGTCTTTGAGAGTGGATGACTAACGACACAGAAGGATCGACAAGGCGCAGCCTCAAGCTGTGGGAAAGATATGATTTATCCCTGTGATTAACCTGTGCCATTTCCCTCCACACTTATTCAAATTCATGACTAAATCCATCTCTTTTCCCGCGCCATTTTTTCATCAGTTTTTTATTTTTTGTGTGCATTTTCCTTGTTTTGATCTATATTCCCGGATAAAGATTGCCTGTTTATATAAAGCAGCCATTTAGATGGCACCCGGTAGTGTGGGAAGAGAAAGGATATGAATCTCATATGATAATGTATTCGATTAAAAGCAGCATGAGGTGTGAGCTCAAGAAACGGCTGTGCACTAAAATGCACCAGTACATGCATACAGACGAGTCAACCCTAGTAGAAGCTTACTGCTGACAACCCATAAGCCTCACACACCACAGAAACATTGCATTTGCTCAAACAAAAATCTACAGTTTTGTTTAAATTTAATTTCATGGCTTTATAGCTATGATTCTCAATAAAAGTACATGCCAGTAGAAAGAGAAGCAGTGCTGTTTTGACAGCAGGTCAAGATTTATTGAACCATTCACTGGGAGGTGTAGCAATACCTCCAATTGTCTATCACTCCCACCACAGTTTTCCACACTATATTTTCCCTTACTCTAAGTGATAAACTATCTGTATGACACTGAAAGGTAGTTATATTTGTATAGCACCTTTCAAACACACAAAGCAATTCACAGTGAGGAGAAGAAATGCGTAGACCAAACATTTAAAAAACTATTTTTAAAAAAGTACAAAAGGACAAAATAATATACCAGACATTAGAAGTAAAAGACCTGCACTGAAAATGTTACTTAAAGGAAAAGTATGTAAGTATAATCAGAACCAAAATGCAGAAAAATGCCCCCTGTGACTGTTATACTATTATATCATGCATCATTACATTATCATTACTCATGCATTAAGGTGTAAGCAGTATTTTACTGTTTGAGGTGGAGTTTTCAATAAGGCTTCAACTAATGATTATTTTTAATATGGATTAATCTGTGGATTATTTTAGTGATTTATTAAGCAATTGATTAATCTATTGATTTATTTACAATTACCCAAAGCCCAAAATGACATGTTCACATCGTTTGTTTTGTTTTACCAATTGTTGAAAAAAAAAGGAAAATTATAATAATTTTATATGTTAATCAACTAATAATTTCGGCTCTAATTGTATAAACTGTAGGTTAATTTACAAAGCATTATATTTGATAACATCTTCATGTATTTCTTTTATCTTAATGTTGCTAATGTTAACTACAACATTGATGTTTAGAAGTATAAAGTGGCATGAAAAGAAGTAAAGTATCTCAAATTTGTACTTAAGTACAGTACTTGAGTATTGGTTACATCCTGCAACTTAAAGAGACAAAGCATTAGTGGTTATAGTAGTGTGAAAGAGAGTCATAGTGTAGCCATGCAGTTGAGGAATTATTACTGACAATAAAATGTACTGACAAGCATATTTTTGGTGAATGTAAAACTGACAATGAACACATTCAAGTCAAACTATCAGTACATTATTCAGTAATATACAGTACAATGGCAGACTGATTCATATTGTTACAGTATATATACTTTTTATCTGTGCCAATCCCCGACTTTAGAGAATCCGACAGAGTGTAGCGTGTTTTTACAATGTCTGGGCTACAGACAGCACACCCTTTTGGAGAGACAGGTTAAAAGAATAATAAATCCAACCGTGAAACCAGTGGTGATATAAATAGGTGTTTTATGCTGTTGTAGGTCTAACAGCTCCATTCCTCATCCACTTCTTGGCAGCTGAGGCATGTTCTTAGTGACTGTAACAGCCAGAAAAATCCATTGCAAGCATGACCTGAAACCCAAAGCAGCCATTCTATGCCCCTAAAAGATCTAGGAGGAACTTTACTCGGTTTTGGACTTTATTGTTTGAGTTTCACCTCTTTGTTTGGGTTTATTTTTCACAGTTTTTTCCCTGCCTTTTTTATTTTATTTTATTTTATTTTATTACAAAACCACAGGCTTCTCTGCTTTTTGTATTTTTAAACTACAAATGCATTTTTTTTAACTGATCACTAATTACTTACAAGTCCCCTGAGTCCAATGGGTACAAGTGCACTGCACAGAAGTCACCTCATGATTCTGACTTTCACAAGTGACCCAGTTGGAGTGTGTTATTACGTCCATTTATGGAATGAAAAACAGTGCGAAAAAACAAAAGTCAACCGCAAAGGAAACATGTCCTTGACACAGTTATATTTATAAATGATGCCATCTCTCACTGGAAACCTTTTCAAAGAGTGTTTTTGAAGTCGGTGTATACGTGTAGTGTGAAGCACGATCATCTTCACACCCTGGAAAATAGGCCTCTCAGTTGAATTATTTTTATTAGCAACAGAGAAATTGGGTAATTGCTGTGCACCTTCTTTAATATGAGTGCCTAAGGACATAGCTGGGCAGCTGAGAAGGAGTCCTTTGAGTGAAAGTTCACCGCAGGAGAAGCTGCACGATGAAATGCAGCTCACAGCAGGGGCTTTCTCCGAACCAATGTACGAATGTCAAAATAGCAGACTATATCTTACACGCACCACTATGCAGACCACCACCACAACACTGAGTAATGAAGCATTTGTTCTCATGCTCTCTTTGGTATGTCATCATATTGCAGGGAGTAAAGAATAAACTAAAACTACTACTATTAGACAAAAACATAGCAAGCAAAATCGACTGTGAGCATAACGATGTCTAACATTTTTAAATTCTTTTAATAATCAGTAACAGTATTTTAATTTTGTGTGTAGCTTGTTCATAGGCTAAAGAAGATCAACCCCTAAGTAATTATTTTTAAACTCTTTGGAGTTCTGAGGTTTGAAAGGTGTTTTGACAGGCACCAAGCGTTTGCTTAGGAGGCTAATTGACTTGCAGCGACTAATTAATTCAAAGGTTGCAAGGTTGTGATAACAGCGTAATGAGAGAAGGGAATGTCAAAACCAGTTGATAATAGCCCTGCTAACTATAGATGAGATAATGTTCGACAGCTTTTCTGTGGGGAACTGGTGGTTCCAGATGTAAGAACAGATGGCCATGAGACATGGAAACAAAAGATATCTTCATGCTGTAGCTCTATAACAGGTTAGTGTCGTGTTAGAATAGACAAAGCTTTTCTTACTTAAGTTAGAAGCAGCTAATTGTTTGCATTTGTAGGCACAAACATACATTTTAATACATTTTAATAAGTGCTACGATGCTACAAAGTGCTGTGCAGCAATAAAAGCAAACTATTACAAAATATATTGCATTTATAGCACCAAAGTTGACACATTATTGAGTCTCCAACTGACTCTTCCTTAGAAAGCTCTTCTTTACCAAAATGGGTCTAAGAGCAAAGTTACCAATACTGAAAGTTTTGCAGCTTCTTACTTCAACAACCTATATGTGTACATTAAATAAATAAAAAATATTGTCACCCCAACGTGACATGCAGTAGGTGGATGTGGATCTAACTTTGGTAGTAATAACACCTCTCTGCATGAACTACACGTCAAAAGGCCTGCTGGCTTGTGTCAGTGTCGGAGGAGACATTTTTACCTGAGAGGCAGTGAGCCTTTTAATAATCCCTGCCACTGAAACCTGTCTGTTCAAGCATTGTCTTGGGTGAGAAAGTTAAGGAGATCGAGGGGAACCACAAAGTTGATATTAAAGACAATAACAGAACTAAATTGTCAAAATTGTGGCACTCCATTTGAATACTGCATGTATACCAATTTTACCTGAATCTTGCTACATATTTTAATGTGATGAATATCCACAAACTACTTTTCACAATATTGTCAGTCAGTCAAAAAAAGAAAAATTTCATCCAAACACATTAGCATCATTTGACATCTGTGTAAGGCATATTAATTACAATTTGACAAAGAATGTTGTTTGATCCTATACCACATATAAAATGTGGAAGAAATTAAGCCAATGTTTAATATCTGCCTTTGGAAAACAAGAACAACAACAACAACAACAACAACATTAACAACAAATTGTTAAACTTAACAGGAATCAATCTACTTTAAGTTGGTGTCCATTTAGTTGACCATGCAGCGAGCCTGACCTAATTGGTATGTCAATGTCTGTTACCAAGAAAACCACTATTTGTCTCACTTTAAGTTGAGACCAAGCCTTTAAAGGTATAAAAGTTGGCATGTTTTAAAAATGAAAAAAGCGGGGGGGGGGGGGGGGGGGGGGGGGGGGGGGGGGGGGGCGGGGGGGGGGGGGGGGGGGGGGGGGGGGGGGGGGGGGGGGGGGGGGGGGGGGGGGGGGGGG
>JAVQJL010026061.1:0-22948 GCA_036024295.1 Nannoperca obscura | reverse complement strand
TAGATGCAAAGTGAAAGTCTTAGAGGGAGTGTTTTTCTTTCATTAATAGCAATGCTGAGGCTTACAATAAGTTGAGTGGATTCATTTTACTGAAATTGTTACCAGTACGGACTTAATTCCATTTACCCTCAGTCCCTGTGCAGTACTCTATGCACAATAAACCTGATTCTCAGTCCTGCGTAGAGGAGGGCTGCAGATGATGTCATGGTGCCATTATCAACCAATTACATTACAAGGCAATTGCCTCTGATATATTGGCTATTCAAAACAATCACCAACATCCACTGGGGCCAACAGGAGCAATACTATAATAAGCCCTCCCTTCTAAATAAATGCACAGTTTTACAGCAAGGCGTTGAGTGCATCTTTTGTATATGGTTTATACTTTTTAAAAAGCCCTGAAAACTGCACTTCAGTTCTTATTTCATTACAAGTAGAATGGCAATAAAGACCCCCTGAGAGTAAAATCTAGACTGGTTTACTGTAAAATGTCCCCTTTCCTACTGCTGTGAATCCAAACAGTAGGCTGGGCTGTTAATCAAATGCTGCAATGGCTCTGAGGTCGTCGTGCATTAACCACATAAATTACAATGTCACCCTCATGGGCAAAAACATCTTGTGTTACCACTGTCGCCACCATATGGAATCTGGTAAAAGAATATAAGGCTAAAACCAAGACAGATGGACACACCGAGAGACAGACGGGAAGACAGGCGTGTGATCGAATGTCCAAAGTGAACGGAGAGAGTCTCTGAAAAAGATGGTCGGGTGAAACTCAAACCGAGACCAAAAGACAACCTCCTAGTTAGTCAGAAGAGAAAATATGAGCACATAAAACAGGACATAGACACTGCTGCTTGTAGCAAAGAGTGCTTTTTCTTCCTTTATATCTTTGCCTTCTTTCTTTTCAGATACAGTGAGCTTGGTTGCAAACAAAACCTACTGAATACTGAAGGCCTTTGACTCCTAAGAAAATCCACGTTGGAGAAGAAATCTGATCTAAGTATCTGAAAAGTGTTAACATAACTTTGTACTTACGTGCGTGTTCCTGTGTTTGTATACACATGTTCATGTTGCATGACCAAATACTCCAGCGTCAGCTTGAGTGTGACAAAATGTCTGTTGTGAAGTGTGGGAGCCTGTTTAACAAGACTTCAAAGAAAGTGGGTGCTTGTTTAACATATGTGAATATTTGTCAGTGTTGTACACATCTGGAGATACTCATGTCATCTGACGTGTGTGAATAAAGCGAGTATCTGCGGCAATTGTGTAAATATGTATAATTTGTATGCACGTCTGGGAATTCTTGGCAATGTTTGGATCTGGCTTTTTTCCATTCTTTTATCTTGTTTGCTGCTGTTAAGGCATCTGTCTGTGTGTTTTAATGTATATGTTACCGTGTGTTCCTGACTGTTTACAAGAGTATGTGGGAGGCAGACTGATATATTGTTCTGATATTCTGGTATCAAATAAAGGTTAATCAGTGTTGCATCTTGCCAATATGAGGATGTGAGCATATGAGTTAACTCATCCAGCAGTGAAACATTCCCATAGGAACATCATCCATTTTAAGAACAACTCCATGTGCCAGAAAAGTTAGTCTGTGAAATTTCAAAACTTCTTACAGTTACAAATCATACAGCCTGGAATTTGTGATATGACTAGGTGATTAGGCACAGCTTCCATTGCATTCCACTGCTAACTTAAGTGTTCACAAGAATTCAAGCTTTATGTGACCAAAAATCCTACAAATCCTCTGATTCAGAAAAGTCAGTGTTTGAAAAACTATCCCCAGAAAAAATTTCACATTACAAATTCAAGGGTTATTTCTTCAGTTTTTAACAGGAATGAGCAGCATGCACATGAACACCATTGTATATAAAGTGTAAAAAAAAACGTGTTAAGAGGTTTATAACCTACAAAATCATTATTTTTATATAAAAATGATTATGAATGTCATTATTTTAGTACAGTTTCTTCCTGAAAGTAGGAAGAATAAAATAATGATGAAATATTAAATTCTTGTATTTATGGAAAAAAATAGTCACTTTTAAAGGTATTTTATATTGATATAATATAATGCATTGTGTACAGACAGATTATAGACTTTAAAAGTCTATATCACCCGAGTGTGCACCAGTTCCCTCTCCTCGGAGATGGACAGTTCTTTTCATGGAAAAGGCTTTCTTAACGAACCTCCTGGAACCTGCTGAAATCTCAAAACTGCCTTGAACTTCACAAAGGGCCGTCTGCCATCCCCCTGCGCCAGCTACTTCTCGCTGAGGTGCTGAGACCGAAGGAGAGAGAAGAGAGAAATAAGGAGCAGCTACTGTTGAGAGGTAGAGGGGAGGGAGGAAAGCATAAGACAGGACAGTGAAAGAGAGAGATGCTGTGAGGAGGACTACAAAAAGAAGAAGAAGAAAAAGAAGGGTTGGAGCTGGAGGGTGCAACACTGAGAGAGGAGATGACATGAGTAAAAGAAGGAGGAGTAGGGTTTGTTCTCTTTTCTCTTCTCTCTCTCTCTGCCGTCATGTCTCAACGGAGGCTCCTGTCTAGCCAGAATGAGGATGCTCTTAATCCTGCTTTGCTCATCTATGCTGTGGCCAACTCCACTGATTCATGGTGTTGGATCAGACACACAGAGGGGCACATATGCACACACACAAGCAAGTAGATATCGGCCGACAAGTACCTTCACAAGAAGTTATACACACATAAACTGACACAAAAGTACCACTCAGACATGTAAGACATATGGGCTTTTACACTGGAAGCATACAGACACGGTCATGAAAACTGAAACCATACTGTATGTTCAAGACAACTGAGACAGTCATACAGAAACAATACGGAAACATATACAAAGACATGCAAAAGCTAACACACAAGCACCCACACAAACAGACACATACGCCAGTGCACACATAAAAATGCATATATACTGACACAAAAGCTCACACAATATAGACACAAAAACATTGTATATGAAAATCCACAAGAGACCGGTATTTGTGTGCACAACAACAGGTGCACAAACATTTAAATGCACGCACACACTTGCCAAGCAGGAACACGCACAAACACAGACCCACACGCACGCAACAGCCAGGTGTGTGAATTAAAACCCATCCCATTCCATTAGGCTGATCGGTTCAATGGCGCTGATTACCTCTGATTGGATATCACAACATTGGCAGTGGGGAAAAACAACTGCTTCCCCTGGACACACAACGCCGCCGACCATTCAATCGCAATTATATCCACCATATTAGCAGATTAGCAGACAAGCTGACCCCAGCGTGGAACAGAGCCAAGACAGAGCCCAGGCGAGTTACAAGGCAGGTGTTATAACTCCCCCCCAGCACCCTCCACCCACACACCCTGTCTGGGCTGCTGGCTTACAGCTGCAACAGTGGCCCAGCATGCGTTAACTCATTAATGATACATGGCAGAGGGTCCCCAATTCCCTTTTTCAGCTAATAGTGATGCGTGGTGACGGCACACTGTCTGTTCTCTGGTTTATTTGATAGAAACAGAGAGGAGGAAGTGGCAACTACCTCTACCAAACACACACATATACATATAAACTCGCACTCACAGCATTTAGCATGTGCATGTTAACAAATACAAATGTGAGTATGCCAGAATCAGGCCTCTTTTTTTTCCAGAATTCTGCACTCAGATTTGATGGTGGTGATTATGGTGTGTTGTTTGCAGTATGTGTGTATGATGGCAAACACTACACTGTTGTTCATCTACAATGATTACAAGTCAACATACCTTTGCTTAGCTGTTGTTTTTTGTTTTACCACAGCAACATTTAAACCTCAAAGATATCTCTGCATCTGTTCTTTGGGAGTAAATATAATCAAAGTCTTACTATAGATACATAGACAGCCTCTTCAGAAGGGGGCATGTAAGGGTTCAGATGACACTCATACACAAGAAAATAGCAGACAGTGTGGATTTTTGTATATACAAATGATCAGCTGTAGGGATCAATCATCTGTAGTTTCCATTACAGTAAAGTACAATGGCACATTTCATCACAGTACTGCCCTGGCGGAAATTATATTAGCAAAAATCAACACTTTTCTCTACATTATCTTCACTGCCACTCTTGTCGTCATCACACCCATAATTTCCATTATCAAGCCATGTACAAAAACACTTCCAACCATAACATTTTTGGCACTGAGGCACCTATGTTTGGCAATGACATGTACTAATGTCCCAGCAGCTGGTATGCCTATGAATGGGTTTCATATCTCAGTTTGATAATGTGTCCTATTCACTAACCTCCTGTCCTGTCTTTCAACGCTTCTCTCCTTGTGTGTCCGTCTCATCTTCCCTACCCACCTAAGGCACCCTTAGGTGGGTAGGGTGGATGTGACACACTGGCAGGCAAGCAGACACACAGACTAAGTGGGTGTTCGGGCTGTCACTGTCCCAACAAGAGATGGTTGGGTGTTTTTTTTTCTCAAAGCACTTCCTATTATTTCAGTTTGTTGAGAAGTGTGAGGAACATGAGTGGCATCAGATTGGCATACAAACACTAACCAAAACAAGATGATCGTTTTATGTGTGGAGCCATTTGTGAAACATTTTCATTTTGGAATATTGCCTTATACCTTTCTTGACATGGCAGTTTGTACATTTCTTTGTACAATAGATGAAAACCAACCCACCAGACACCCAAAATGCCTGGCCCTACCCAGAGCTTGATTTGTATAAAAGTATCATGGTAAAAATCAATCCTCATCAAAATGCCCTAGGTGATAAAAATAAAATTCCAGAAATCTTTAACATGAAAAAAGGAAAGGAAAGAAACTCGAACATAACTGAAACATTATGGCAACCTAAGTATCTGAGTCTGTATTTTCTTTCAGACATTATGGGTATTGTAGTTCTATTGTTGACTACTTCAACAGTTTCTATTTTTGTAATTTGTTGTAAACAATGCTTTAATGTATGCCCGAAGCTACTAAAACTCTCACAGAGGTCTTAGAAACCTTGATGTATAGTGACTAGTGATGAGTGAGATTATGGTATAATTCTTCCATTAAGAGAGCTGCAAGTGAGTAGATTTTGATGTTTCCCTTGTGTTTACTAGGTTTCGTTGGAAGCCTGTAAAGTCAAGTAATTAAGTGGTCTTTGATTAATTAAGTGACAATCTAACACCACAACAATGTGTCGAGATTCCCCAAGTGAAACGCCTGATAGGGAAAATAACATAATGAACGGGTGCAATTTACTATGGGAGTGTCTGCAAGGATACTCGGGGTAACACAAATTTAAATGGCTTCGCTTCTCTATTAATATTCATTGCGTTTTCATAAAGGGGTCTTAATTAACAGACTTTTCTTCCCATTAACTATGGCTGCTTCAAACTCTGGAAAGCACCAAGGATCAAACTGTATGCACACAGTAATTCATTCTTAGATAAATAACAGTTAAAACTGTGCTTATATATCATTTAAGCCCATAGACACTATTCACTGTCTCTGACTGTTAGTTTTTCTCTTCATGCCATAAAAAAGATTGAATGCATTTATAAAAAGGACTTTGAGGCAAAGATTACTACGTTTGGCTCTCAGTAAGCACCCATTACAGCCTTTAACCACCGCAACAGCTGATACAATACATTCAGCCATTTTCTTTGCTCCATTCAATAAAACTTGTTTCCAGTTGGGCCGTTCTCCCTCTCTCCACAGCCATAGGGACTCAGTCTAAGATCCACGGGGTACTATTAAGATAAATTTCAAAAGAATATTGCAGCCTCTAAGCAGGGTCTCATATCACACACCAAAACGTGATATGCTCCCTTGCCAAAGGAAAGCAGAGGGATGTAACATGAAAGAGAGACAGGGGCTGTATTTCACATCCTGTGGCTACCATGTATTACATTTCTATTGTTAAGAGCCAACAAGGCATCCGAGTCATGTTTAATACAATGTGTGTGATTGATAGGATATCTGTGCCACTGATAAAAAGAAAGAATGGTACAGGCAGTAGTTCTTGATATGGTTGCAGTACAGCAAACATGTAATGCCAATTACCTGAAAGCATTTAAGAAAATAATGGTTATGTCAAACAATTGAAAGCATTCAAGGCACTGTAGGCCTACAGTTTAAAAGAAAAAATGATGTAAGCGCTTACTTCAGAAAGCACAGTCTGTAACAGATATGGATGAATGCCAACTTTGTCACAACATTTAAAGTTGGTGTAGGACATCATAACGTACAAAATGTTTGCTAGGATTATTTGGCAATTATATTCATCCCATTGGGTCTACTCTGTCCTTTAACATTAAGTCCCTCTCTCTTCTTTATCTGTCCCCTTTCCTCATTATATTCATCTCTCTGTCTCAGCCCAGGCCTCATTTTCTATGCATCTGTCCCTCTGCCTCATCATTCCTCATCCCTTCTCTTCTTTTCACCATATTTGATGACACATTGTGGGGTTTTTCACCAACTTTGATGACACCTTTTAGGGGTATCTATTACGTGCAAGAGGCAGCTAGAATCCGATTTTAATCATTTGATGAAACTGTAAGAAACCTTCCACTCAATTTTCTTCATCTGACCTTTTCAGAAAAGAGTCCATCTGTGTTGGCTCCGTGTGACTCCTCAGTGTAGACCCATCGCTGCCAGTTTCACGGATCACAGAGTCTTGACAGACATTAAAACAATAACTCTATGAGATGGTGCACGCTGCCACCAGCATTTCAATGAAGTTAAGTGAACCGAAAGGGCTGGCCATTACTCGCCAAAATGACAGAATCACTTATTTAGATGTCACTAATTAGAAACACTACTTGTTGTAGTCGGGAACTGTGATCCGCTCATTGTTTTGAGTGAGAATGGGGCACAGCTTTATAAATCTTGTATAGAAAGCTAATAGCTGATAAAGCACATACATAATTTTATGCAGACCACATCAGAACACATAAAGTCAAGGCTAGAGCTACAAAATTACATTACAGCTCATCACCAAAAACCTCAGTGTCAATCAATTCAGCTTCAGAAATTCTACTTCTCTGGAGTTGTTCTCTCCCCAATAACCCCACCACGACATAGGCCTCTTTAGATTAGAAAAGAAAGTGGGTGCAGTGAAGCATTTCGGAAGCAGGAAGCCTTTGGCTGGACATAAATCCCAGCCTGGATTCTCCAAAGCCTGCTGGCCATGAAAGATGTCGGCTGCCTTTATAGAAGCTGATGGGGCCTGACACGGGTTGGCTGCTGACCACCTTCCAACCTTCTCTGCTTGCCTCCCTGACACACACTAACCTCCAAAAACCCAGTTGGGTAAGGGTGCCCCATTTTGAGCCAATATGGCTGTCGTGTGAAAGAAACCAGATGCCTTTGCAGAAAGAACCGTGGCATTGCTGGACTGGGCCCGCTCCATTCACATACTGGGGGATCGGCAGGAGGGGATCACTGGGGGCAGCCAAGATCCCAGGTGACGGGCGGCTGGGACAATGTCCCAGTGGTGAGTTCATAAAAGACGAAGGGTTGTTTTGTGGTTGTTGCCTACCCCAGGACATGAATGTAATTAGAGCACAGTTGAAAGGTCAGGGCTGTACTTTTAAGTGCCACTGAAAGCTGCAAGGGACCGTTGTACCATTGAGGGAGAGATTGACTGGTGCCCCAACCTCCCCTCTCACCCGTCACATCAGGGGAAGCGGCAAGTGTGCAAAAGTCTTTGTTGGCCTATCACAACATTGGTTGAGAAGAAAAATATTTGTGTTGAAAACATGTTTGTAAAGATGTCTAAATTAATATTAATATTTTAACTCTCAGAATATATCTACCTATCTTTTACTCATAACATAGCACCTGTTGTTACACACATCTGGTTGCTAGGAAACTTGTGATGCAATGGAGCTTCTATATACATTTCCTAGATGTGAGGTTAAAGTGATAAGTTGACCAAAACAACAATAAAACACCCATTGTTTGATTGCTGGAGTAGTGCTGCTACTTCAGTAATGCCTGCTTTAACTTTGAAACTGCAAACTTTGGAGGAGTTGTGATTGGCACAGTGTGGTCAATATGTTCATTAGAGTTTGTGTTTACCCTATGCATTTCCCTCCACTGGCAGCTTGACATGTGCAATGCACATTTTATCTCTTGGACATTTTCCTATCATCAACACAGTCTGTTGATGGACCCTGCCAGACAAGCAGCTCTGTTCTCCTTCATCCATAAGGCACCAGATTGTTACTGCACTATAGATCCATCTGGCCTGCAGAGGGATTGGGCAGAACTGTATTGGCTTTACTCCGCCGGAGCAACAACTCTGATAGTGGTGAGTCTGCTCGCTCATCACGCCCTTTATCGCAGAGGTAACCTTAGAGGCGCCTGTGAAAACGATCAGTCATGTTCTTTGACGTGAGGCTTATTGTCACTGCGGGAAGAGAAGTGTAGCTCTACTGGACAGCTTTTCATTGACTTCAACAATTTGGATCCTGCAGAGTACAGCTTGACCCCGATAACCAATTGTGAATACTCATAAGTCTTGCTCAATGGTACTGGCCCCTTGGAGGAGTGTGTAGCTGCTCCTTGTGTTTGTGTATTTTTTTCACCTTCCGTCTTTTTCCAGAGGCTATATTGAATTATGTCTCTGTCAGGTCCCTAAGCCCCCTATATTTCCTCTACTGTGCAGCAGCTCTAGAATCAGTATCAAATTCTCCTCATGCTGGCACATTGTGCATCCCCCTGGCCCCTCAGATCTTTATCCCTGCATCCCCTTCCCTGCCCTGTGGACAATGCTGAATTCATGCTAGGGTCAGGTTTTAAAGGATTTTACCACATATAGAACATCCAGAAATCTGCATGGACCATGCACACATAATCAATCAAACATTTAAAACTGCTGGGGTCAAATAGTTTCATTGCATCACCTCAGCTTAGAAGGACCCCGCATTATGCTAAGGCCAAAAACAAAAGGTGTACTTAACTTTTATCTCTAAGCTCTAGCTCAGTTTGCTTATCTAAAAACAATTTGCTTTCAATAGAGATTGGTTTTAATTACTGCAATGGCTTATTAGCCCTGTAAATGTGTAAATTTCCCATCACGCACTAAGAAATTGGATTTTGAATCACACAGTCGATCTGAAAGACCATGGTGAATCGAGGAAGATAGAATGGCGATTGAGATCCCAGTCTTGCATTGCTCCACGGACCCCTGTCTGAATCATCAATGGTAGTGTAGCAGGGAAAATGGGCCCAATTGCTCCATTTTCTCAAATTAGGCTATTAGAAGGGGAACCTGAATGAAGATCAGGCTCAGCTTCACTGTGCCATGAGGAAATGAGTGAGGCAGAGAGAATCAGTGAGAGCGAGAGCCACAAGGTTCTTTGCACCACCATTGATTCCTTTTAGCCCAGTAGCATCAGGAGCTCCTGCGAAAATTGATCAGAGCAGGAAGCCTCCTTTGATATCGATAAAGATAAACTGGGAGACTCCCCAACACCAAAAGGACTCAACATGGGAAAATGGCTGGAGCTGTGAAGACAATCTGGCTGCCAATGCAGCCATATAGTCCAACTGGGAACAGGCTGGCAAGAGGCGAGGGCATCAGACAAGACTGTGTCCTTTGGGTAGTTTGTTTTACTGCAAGGTCAGTCTCTCAAGTGGTTGATAAAACTGAACAAATCAAAGCACTACATCTAAGAGCTATCTCTGAGAAGAAGAAAGTGTCTCTGCAGCCAACACTGACAAGACAGATGATCAGAGATGTAGGAGCTCACATTAATGCTGCTAATTACCAGAGAACATATTTCAAACTACAAACGAAAGTCAGCGTGCATGAAATTTCAAAATGTATGCCACTCTGGCCAAGCTGAGGCAATATCCTGTTGGAGAGAACAGGACGTAGCGTCACAACTTCTATACACTGCATTAAGAGTTGAGTTTCTTTTAATAATTTCACTTTCCCTTCAACAGTGTGCTTACCAAACAACGCTACAAATCAAGTCTAACTTACATTGTAAAATTAGTTCTAAGGAATTATTACTGGTAATTCTGCAGTATCAATTATTTTTGGCAAGGAAATAAAGCACGTTGTTCACTATTAATACAACTAGTGTTTATTTTAAGTTCTTTGTGTAGCAATTTGTTTGATTTTTTAGGAAAGAATCACCTCTCAAAGTCACAAATGTTAGACATTTTGCTAATTGTACAAATTACAGTGCATTTTGATTATAATGATTGTAATAATGTCATAGTATAATTTTGCCGTGAACCAAGTTCTCTTTATTCAGGTCAGGGGTGAATAATGCTCTTCACTGTTCATGTTAAGGATTTATTGTTTTCAATGACGACACTGGGGCTGTTTTCAAAACAGTTACCACAATATTTATGTTGATAACGTGCACTCTATTGGTCTACAATTTGAGTTAACTAGTATTTGATATGTTAATATTGTTGTCCAAATGATATGCTTATTTTTGGATTAAGAACAAATTCTGAAGTAACCTTTTTGGACCATCTTCGAGCAGACAGATACTGTAGCCACATTTGGATGCCTGCAGGAAACTTTCAGTTGAGCTTCACTGAAATCATTCACTGACAGCTCATATGTGCACTCAGAGCCACAATGGCAGTAACACAAATTTAGACAAAAGCTGTTTTTTGTTGTCATAATCTTTCCTAAAGCCTGCTGTTTGATCAAAAGCTTTGTTTTATTGATCCCTTTTGTGACTCTGTCTTCCAAAAGTGATCCAGTCTGACAAGGCATTCGGTTCAGAAAAATGGAAATAGAAAATCTTCATGTACCAAACACAGGGGTCATTTCAAGACTGTAGAGGGCATCGGGAGTGATACAACCCAATGAGGCAAGTTGCTCAAGCGAGTCCAGCCTGTCTTGACTGCAGATGGGCCAATTAGGAGATGATGAAAAGCTCTGGGTATGTGGCCCTAAACTGCGTTTTTGTATTTGGTGAGATTTTTCTTTGAGATAAGAGAACACCTGCTATCCAATTTTACATCAGTAAAAATACACAGCATCTCCAGAAGCAGGAGAGTTTTGGTGGGAGACAGGACTTTGCCAGACCTTGTGGGACAAAACACCCAAATTCAAAACCATAGTGCTGATACACAATATCCAATCAAGTCTGGGAAGTCAATTGAATGTAGGGGCACATTCTGATCTGTATTAAGTATATGTTAGTCTTTTCCAGAGCAATATATTTTGAGGTAAATTGGAAAAGCTTGAATAGCAAAGACTCTTGAGGGCACTGACAACATGTCTGGCTCATAATGACCCATGAAAGCACTTTTACATTGGTAATAGTTGGATACTGATGAGCGGGAAACGGTGCTTGGGAGTTTGAGGGAAAGCGGATTCCTCTCCCCCAGTCTTTTTTTCCTTTACAGGCAAGACTACAAGGGAATTTTTTTTTCTTTTGGCAGGTCATCCTTCTCTCTCCATTTTCTCTATATCTCACCTTCCAGAGCATCCTGCTATTTTTCATGTCTCCATTCAGCATAGTGGGATTTTTTGTGGAGAAACAGTATAGTGGGGAGTGTTTCAGCACTTCATAAATCCTTGCCTATGTTGTCTCATTTGTTATCCTTTTAGGTTTACAATGTTCCCTCTTTCTAAGTGGGCAGACTAAGACCTGATCTTGCAAGACGTCTTGGAGCTGGAGGCAACTTCTCTTGTAGTTTCCTTAACAGTTACAGCATGTGTGACAATGAGCCATGGGAAGCCTACATTACCTTTTAACAAATACATTGGAATATGAGGACTAGGTTGAAAGTAATATGTGGCTAACTTGGCCTTTGACCTTCTAACTATCCATCGAATATATACCCACGATGCTGTACTATCTATTTAATGACTGGTATCTCACCTGGACCTGGATCACATTAATAAAGGTCCTCTTTTCTTGCTCTAGCCAACTGTTTAGTAGGCATTTTCTTAACCACACAATTTTATTTGAGAACAGTCGCCTTGAAATTGTCAAAATAGTTGACATATTGACAAATAATCAATGTAATGATTTCAGACATCTCTCTACAGATGTATACGTGTCCAGTAGGCTATGCATGTAGTGCACATTTCAGGTCCAAACTCCACACAGTAATGGAATTATTCTACCACACGCTCAAAAGTAAAAACAGGTTACTTGTCCATCAAGTTCATGATGAACAAACCAGATGAATCCTGTATTATGTTGCTATAGATACACATGATATTAAATGTGTACCTATTTTGGGGTGTTATATGTAGATCTTAACCTCAAAACAGTCTATCATATTGAAATATCACTGGATCACAAATAACAATACAATGTTACTAAGTGTTAGCCATTACAGGACTGTGTACGTACATCGTGTGTGTGCAGGGAGTACAAATCATGCACTTACAAGTTATTTAAAAAATGGTTGCTTTCAAAGTTTCTCAAAACAACTGCATGAGCATAGGCATATTTTTTAACATCTTTTTTGAAGAACCAGTTTGGAGTAAAAGCCACAATTGCTTTCTTATCAATCACTGCTAATGCAAGTCACTTAATAAATCAAATTACCAGTGCTCATGTGTTTATTTAGTTTGGACAGCTTTCATCTCACTAAGACCTTCCTGTGTTTGTTTAACCTTTGTTATTTAAACTAGACAAATTGCCAAAATGATGAATTAAGAATAGAGCCACTTAGATGGCTAGTGCTGTATATTGGATTTGTTTCCAGGGATGCCACACAGGACTTTCTCACACCCCAGGACCTTGGAGGGCTGTCCAGCCATGGCGCTTGGCAGAGCTAGGCGTCTCCTCCCCTCCCTGAGTTTGTCTGTCTGTAGTCAATCCAGGACCACAGCCTGTCAATACTGACAGAGACCCCACTGACAAGTAAAGGCTGCTAAGGCCCCACACACGTGTGTGTGTGTGTGTGTGTGTGTGTGTGTATGACTATATTATATTTTTGTAGCCAAGTTTTTTTTCAGGACAGGAAAAAATATATTAAAACAAAAGTATTAATTTACAGTCCTCTGCATTTTTATAGAAATACAATATTATTCATTATAATGTTTAACATTTACTGTTCTAAAGCACCCTTTAGTAAATCAGGGATAAAATCATATGTTGCAAAGGAAACAGTATTTGTGGCAGCAGCCATTTGCTTGGATTTAATAGAGGAAGAACTATGTGTACAATAGACAATGGGGCTAAACAAAGGAAGGAGCTTCAGAAGCTTAAATGTACTAAACTGAAAAAAAAAGCCACAGTGTGGTTGACAGGTGATAGGATGTGCAGTATTAATTGCCAATGAAATGTGAATTTAGTACATTTGCCAGCAATCAATAAAACAGTCTTGTGTATGTCTGCTTTAAGAAGTTTTTTTTAGAAGTTAGAGTTTAGGGCTGTCCTTAAGATTGAGATGAGTAAAAGCTAGCCTATTTGTTTTACTTGGTTTAAAAAGTAATGCTGTGTAAAGTGGCTGTGCAACTGAAAAAGAGTGTCCCATGTATTCAACTCTTCACCTAGAGAGATATAAATCAAAACTCGGGAGTGCTAAAAAGCAAGGGCTTCATCCAAAAGATAGCTGGACTCACCAACATAGGATATGTTGCTTCTGTTGTCCCTTATGCTACAAGTTCCCTGGACCGATAATTAAGAGGTTGCTGTTAGCTGTATTACATTTCTTGTACTGGAGTTTACTTTTTTCAATTACCTCCCACTGTTATTTGGAGCCACTGGTGTGTAAAGTTGCCTTGTGCAGATTATAATAATCGTCAAGCACACTAAGATAATCAATGTAGTCAATAGTCAGAGAAAGTCTATATTATATATATTCTAAAAAGGAAATGCACCACCTCTGTGGTTTGGTCTGTCAGCATTGTTTGTATGTGTGCTGCTGTGTGTTTTATCGCTGTGTGGATGTCAGTGCTGACAAGTTGTGGGGGGGGGGCAGTACAGTGAAAAGAAGTTAAGGAGGGAGCCAACCAAGATAATGAGCCAACAAGAAAGCAAAAGCAAGGACAGAACCTCACAAGATTCAATGTTAGAGGCTCATTCATATTCACAGTCATCTGGCAGCCGGCAGGCGAATGGCTAGGGCAACAAATTTAATCAAGGCCCCAGCGAAGTATGAGTGTGAAGGCTCAAACACTGGGCAGAGGCTATGAGACTACATTAGCATCCCAGATCTGTAATATTTTGAGCATATGAATGATGGGTACAAGCACAGGTTCTATGGGAATGTGATGCAGATGATTTTTTGCAACTTTTTCATCTCATTTACATTACAAGAATGTAGGTGACACTTATGCAGAGCAATATAAAATGGATGCAACACGTTAAGAGGGTTGAATTCATAGATCACCAGAATTACACATACGGGCAGAGGAGGTCAATGTCCTAGCACCTTGACAATTCCTGTGACAATAGAGTTACCACTGAGGGGATATTGAGAATAGAATAAAAACAAAATGAGAATATATTGTAAGAACAATGAGAGTGATTAGCAGGCATGCCGACCCTGGCCAATTTGAGTAACGCATTGGCATTCCTTCTATATTGTAATATGGTTGCTTTTATTGTCCATTCTTCTTCTATTTACTCAAGATAATATGCATTAGCTGCTGGGCTGTCCGCCATTTTTGCCCTCAGGTTCAACTCTGAGGTTGCAGCTGAATCTGCTTCTCATCATTCAGCCACGGTTAGCATGCTAGCTGTAAACACACTCTTTGCTAGCTCACAAGCAGAATTATGTTGTTAGCGCCACTAGACATGTCAGCTCTTGCAGTATACCACCCAGCTCATGCTCTTATCTGTCTCATCTGCTTTTTCCCCCACAGCACGGCTGTAAATTTCACCAAGTGAAATCCAATTAATTTGCACCAACAGGAAAAACCTGAGGAGAGATCTGAACAGGCCAAATATTGAAACACCTGTGTGGGTTCGCATGGGTGTGCCCTTTTGAGGTTTTTGTTTACCTTAAATGGTACCACTGGTTGAATTTATAATGGTTTGTTCACATTACTTTCAGACATAAATGTGTATACAAATTATACAGAAAAGAGATGGCATGAAAAAAATAAAGTGTCTCTCCATTGTACAAAAGTCCCCCTTAGAATTACTGGCACATGCCCGTGTCCTTGCAATGAGTACTTTGTACATTTTGTTCCCAAGCTAGGAATTGATTAATAAACATGATTAACTTTTTTTGACAGCCTTTTTACAATTTCCCCAGATTATTTTTTTATTACTTCATTCTTTTAGGACTTACACACACACACACACACACAAACACACACACATTTGGCAGTACTCAAATATCTAAGTCAATACATTTTTCAGTCAAGCAAAACTGAAGGCCAAGCTAATTGTAGAATGCTGAATTCAGTGGTTAGCTTTTTTGACACAACAAATTAATTATTGTTTTTTTACTGACGATGCTACAACTCCTGCAAGTCATTGTCCATAGTAAGCATCTCTTTTGTAGTACAGTAGATGTAACGAGTTTAGAGGTGTTTTAAAGGGCATTTAGGTGAATATATCTTAACTGATTTTTGTTTCCCATAGGGAATGTTAAGTGCATTGTATGAAGTATTAGTTACTTTAACCACTTGTTGCTAGCTAATCAGTAACACACATCTAATTGTAACTGTTATGTTCAGAGATGTAATCAGCAACTCTTAAATGGGACTCTGTTGAGTAAGGAGAGAGTGCTTTTTGTTGCAGGAGCAGCACTGAAATGTATGATCTACAACCCTGATATCCCACATTCCTAACTTCTCCTCTATCCCCAGCTGAGCTAAAGCATTATTCACTGACTACAAACTATATATATACAAATAATTCTATTTTTACTCAATCAATCAATCAATCAATCAAGTAGTCATGTTTTGGGTTGAACATTGTAACTTGGTTAAGCAGAGAAACATAGTTAGGATTCCAGACTTCCTCCCTCATTATACCATGGCTGCACCTAATATTCCTGTTTGGATTTCATTACCTACACAAGACACCTACACCACATAGGACTATTTTAGTATATATGAAAACAATGGTTGTGTTCAGCATTTGTTATTAGTATGACTACTTTATCATAAAATTCCCCCATGTAACCTGCAACCAATATGGCAGATAATGGCTTCATCCATGTTTTATTATTATTTTTACTGGTGTATTGGTAGCAGCTGGGATACTTGGTTTCAGATTTTACTACAGATATACTATCCAGGTTTAATTTCAAAGACATAAATTTCCAATGTATGTATTTGTCAGTTTTGTTTGATTCCTAACATGGGATAAAGCAACAAATATTTCGGTTCAATGTGATTGAGTAATAATCAAATGTAACAAAGGCTGAACTCCACTTGTCAGTAGAGTTTATGTTACTGCATGTTTTACTTAACTTAATATTTTAAAGTGCTTATATATTTTTTTCTGTTGCATTTCAGCTGACAAGTGGTGCATTTAATGTAATTTGTTACTTCCTGGAAAATAAGTCTTATTTACAGAATATCCTCTGTATATCACCAAGGCACGCCAATGTTATCAACTCAGAAAGTGTGACCATGGAACCTCATTGCTTTATCTGCCACAAGCAAATTTTACCAGCATTTGGCACTTGGCAGGTGGTAGTGTTGGACCTGGATGGCAGGAAATGAAAGCTGAATTAGACCATAATGAGTTTATGGCCAATAGCCAGGTTGCTTTGTGTATGTGAAAGTAGCCACTAGAATCATAATGAAAACCAGCTCTGTTTTCCCACTTTCTGCTCTACATGTAGGAAACCAGGGGTGATGGTGCATAGAACTGGAAACCATTCATCTTTAGCACTGGGGTTTGGTGCCGCCACCACTGCAGGGACTAGGGACATCTTCCTGTCCATCTGAACTGTACAGAGAGTTATTGCTGTCATCTCGTCAATCCATGTGCCCAGATGGCACCGAGCCCTCACGTCAACACACTTACTGCTCATTCCAGGGTTCTGGCTCTGCCTCCTCAACAGGCAGGAGCACCAACTGACCATGCCAGCGACCAGCCAGGACACAGGGACCAAAATAATAGATAGAATCCACTTCCAACTTCCCTCCTGAGTCCTCTCCACCATCATCCATCAATAAAATGAATCTACACCATGGGGTGTCTGGGTTGAATTTATGACCAGTTAGGGTGCCTTATTGTTGTTAAACTTAGTGGAACAAAATGAGAGAAATCTGACCCTCTTCCCATGACATGGAGGATAAAGCACATATAGGAATTTCATATGCCCTAATAGATTTCAAGAATACAAAGATATTTTGTTCTGATGCATAAATCTGAGTGTTTGAAACAGAGCAGATGCTTGTAAAATGTGCAAGCAAAAGTGCAAATGAACAAAAGAATGAAATAAATGTGTAATGAAATCAGATGCCAAGACCTCTCCCAGTGGCCTGATGATCCTTGATGATGAAGAGGAATCACAGCTCATCCAGCAAATGCTTTTAACCCCCAACTTCTCTTCACCAAGGTAATTTGCTTAATGAGACCTTTCTTTGTCCTTAATTACTGTCACCAAATGTAAGATCCCTACAAGCTTCAAATGCACAATTAAATACAGAGCCGGAGGGGTTGATCAAATCATACTTGTGCCTCATTATTTAACCACTGTGCTCTGGGACATACAAGCACTGCAGTTATTTTAAACCATCAAAACTATATTGGCAGAGGAAACCATCTGAATTTCTGCATCCTGCATCTGATATATACTATTTATTGATATTACAAAAAGCATTGTTCCCACTCACCCCTAGTGGTACATTGCAATGTAGATAGTTTATGGTTTTTAGTTGTTAGATTGTTATTATATGTTTTCTGTCTCTGTTTGATTTCAGCTTCCACTCCAGTAGAATTGTGAGTGCAGTTTCATTGGTGGTGGTCACAGCATTCTACATTTCCAATAAGAAAATTCAACAGCAGGCTCCCTTTCCAGAATGAGTGTTCCTGTAACTCAGAATAATCTACAGAACACAGCAGTTTTCACAGCAACCTTTTAATAGACTTTGATAGAAAGTAGGTCTGATGGTACTGCAAACTCTGTGGATAATCCTGATTAACCAGAACAGTGTTTCAGGAAAGACACATTTGTACTGAAATCTACTTATCTCTATTGTACCAGAGTGGAGACAGAAACTCATATAGTTAAACATCTTGGAAAATAAAACCCAAACTACCTGCATACCACAAAGGATAAGTGAGAAAATATTTGTCTTTATATTTGGGTGGAAATGTTTTTTTAAACTTTGCTATTTCTTTTGCTAAAATGTTGAATTCTGAATTATGCATACATTTTTGGATTTAATTAATTGGTGAAATTTGACAATAACCCAAATACTGTAATGCAGAACTTCTTTACTTTTATAAAGGTAACAGCTGCAGAAAACAATGAAAAATTGGACTTACGTTTAAATCACAGATGGCACCTACAGAGCTACAGGGAGCATAAGAGAGGCCAAAACTGCAGTCACAGGGTCACCATTGTCGGCATGCCTTAGAAAGTAGACGATGGTGTGTGTGTTTGTGTGTCACAGGGGCAAGTGATGACAAACGATGGCAAATTGGAGTGAAGGCTTCCCGCTGCTCACTCACCATGCCAACGAAGAATCAGAGGCAAGGAAGCGGCTGAGAAAATGGCTGTCAAAAACACACACACACACAAACACAAACATAGGCACACAAGCACAGAGGCCAAGTTTTTACAAAGGCGAGTGAGTTGCAAAGGGTGAGGTGGAGAATTACACTGGAGCAGTTCCAAAGAGACACTTTTCTAAGGGCACTCATCGCTACATTTCCTTTACAATGATTGATTTATATATATTTTTTTACACTTATCAAAGCCTGAGGCATCATTCTGAGCTAAGACCTGGCAAACAGACTACCGATCAAAATGCTGAGAATCTGGTAAGTCCTCCACACAGTTAAAAAAATCTAAAAGCCCAGAAAGCAAAAGTAAAAGAGCAGACAGGTTCTCCAAGCAGCTAAATCACTCAGCATGACCTAAATCAATTTCTTTGCATTCTAAGAAATGATAACATCAAAGACGAACCTACACATCACTATGGAGCACAATGCTTTCGCTGCTCTTCTTCCTTTTGTCATGAGCATTCTTTTTAACTGGATTATTTTCTGACGGCAGCCTCCCCCACAGTGAAATATATGTCATCAGTGGGCTCTCAGTTTCACCGCAGGAACCCAAAATCGGGATGCTCCTAACTAACAAAGACATGAGACTGAGTAATTCACCATTAAATGTAATGAAGCTTCAATTCTGCTATTGTTTTGTCGATGATTGACTGACACACAATAGAAGGGAATGTCAGTTTCACTCGCTATGACTATGATAGACACTGAGAACTGCCTAGTGTGTTTCAAGACAAAGGAGAGCATTTGTTACAAATATTAACTACTTTTCTATTTTTTTCATTGAGGGTTTTAGGCAGGAGATGATTTTAAATGGCTTGAACCAACCATATATATTAATGCGGGGAAGACAATAAATAATATTGAACCTGTCCTTTCCCTCCAAGGTTTTCTTTTCCTGACAAGATGTTGAAGAACTGTCAACATGATCAAAGAAACAACCACATTCCTGTTATTTTGAACCTTTTGACAAGCCGTCAGATAAATATCTTCACCTCTGCAAACAAAAATAATATTAAATAAAAAAAATACAGAACTGTACTCGTAAGGTCTATTGACTAAAATCATTAAATATTCCAAGCTGGCCCAGTTCCATAACCCAGAGAAATCTATTTATTCATGGAAGTAATTGAATCAATAGCAGATGCTGTGTCTGGTGTTGCAGCAACCCTTTCCTTTGAGACCCAAAGCTCAATACTCTCTTTTGGCTGCTGAGTTGCCCCTGCTCTCACGGCTTAATGAGAGATGGCATTTCAAAAGCATTAATTGAGATGGTCGGCAAACATCCTTGAATGTGGCAGCCCTTTCTTGGCTGAGAAAATGTGCATCATGCAATTTAGCGCCCAGACACTTCACCTCTTTGAGTGGGAGGCAGCTACAAATCGAGTCTTGCTTTGGTGATTAGAAAGCAAAAAAGACTGCCATGGCACACAGCTAAGCATTGATCACAAAAACAGACAAAATGCTTCTGCAGAAAACCATCTTCCAGTCCATCATGGTGCAATTTAATGCCTTACTGCTGATGAAAAAACGTTGTGTCTTTGTGAATAAGAATGCGGTATTCTGTGACCTGTGACCAAACTGGAATTTTTACCCAGAGCTCATTGCTTTAAAAGTCTGCCATTAAAGTTATCAGCATCAAAATGAGGAGCTAACTTTTAGCAGTTATAGTATGATTCTTCAAAAGACAAGGCCACAACTTCCGGTTAACAAGGTGTTGCAGCTCATCTAAAATGAATGCTCTGAGATTTCAAGGTAGGTTCAAGGCTATTTCAGTAGAGTTGACCTCCCCTGGACGTTCTTGCTCGCTTAAATGGCCACAAGGGAACTGTGAATCTATCTTCACATAATGGATATAGGAATCTCACTTCCCGCCTCAGTGATGGATGACTATGAATGGATGGCTAAAGTATCACTCTCGGCGGGATCCACAGCTTCATTCATTCTGATAAGAATCATAAAGCCAGGCAGGCATGCTTTGCTTGGGTCAATATCCTGTTCGAGTAGCCATTAAACCACGTGCGACAATGGACGCTAATATCACCAAGGTGTACCGCTACCCGACTGTCATTGTGTTCATCTCAAGGTGAATTATAAATGGTCCTAAAGCTTCTAAGTTCTACACCTTCTAGATCACTAGAAAGATAATGATGATGAACTGAATCACACTATCCATCAGTGTTCAAAATGAACATGCATGACGAAAAGTGTAACATTAACCATTCTTGCTGACAGACACAAGAACCAAGCCCTTTTAAGTTTCCTATTCAGACTGCAATAACACTATCTTCACATCCAGCCAAAGGAGCTGTCACTGTGATGAAACACCGCCTGCCACGGGACGTCAAGAAAATTGTGATATGGATTTTGCCGATACGGTTGGTTGTTGTCCTTTGCTGCTAAACTGTGCTGAACGAGCTATTTGATGCAACTTAAGAGCTGCATGGCCTCCTCTGACAAGCAGATGAGTCTTTCCCAGCAAGAGTGTGTGTTTTGTGACATTTCAGCAATGCTTGACATGAGACGGATGATTGTAGACTGGTAAGTCACTTGGCAAAATGAATATGGTTGAGGTTTGGGTCAATGCTGACACTTTCAGGGTAAAGGTCAGTAAGTGGCTGCTTGACACCAAGAGTGAGTAAGTACTCAGCTTTTCAGTTGTCTTTTCTAATTTTATAACTTTAGTAGGGAAAACCTAAAAAACTTTCAATTAGTTAATTTCAGGGAGATGTTGTAAATCTTGTAGGATTATCTATTTGTCTTGAAAACTTTCAACAGCAGTATTACATTTGAAATGTATAACTTCCTACGTGTTTACATGTTTACAATTTTAAAAAAAAGTTTGACCTGCAGGAAAGATAGAGTTGTTGTAGAAAACCTACTGTTTACCTGAATCTATCATTAAAAAATCCTGAAAATAAGCTGATACTACTGAATTTACAGTAAGCTTACAAAGTCCAGGGATGTTATTCAAAAGATTATAGAGAATGTCACTAATCACAGTCAATTTTTGTGTTTCATGATGCTTCAGCATGTTGTCATATTAACTTGATTTTGACATCAGTGTTTGCTCAGTAACCACTATATACTCGATTTTGACATCAGTGTTTGCTCAGTAACCACTATATACTCAATAACTCAAATCATAAAAAAACTGTCATAGAGAAGACGATAATACTGTTTTATCGGATTGGCAGAAACAGACTGACTACTGCATGAACAGACCATACTGTCTCCCGTTCCTTCAACTTGCAATTGAGCTAATGACATGCAAGAACGTGTAGGCAGTGAAACTACATGCATGCAGAAAAATTTAACCCCCTTTTTCCCCCCTTGAGTATATTGAGCCCTTACTCTAATTCTCTCATTTCAAAATGTATTGTTCATAACCCAGTTTCATTCATTGCCAGTTGTGTATGCAATGTTCTGTATCTCTATCTGTTCTTGCCCCACTTTTGTGTTTTTGTCAAACTGAACCAAATTCTCTTTAGGACATTTTCAGCATGTTTGTGTCGTTTTTTCTATAGATTTTGTTTGGGCTCAGCTGTGATTTTAGTAGCTTCATCTGCATTTAATCAAAAATCTCAATGACAAAAAAACAAGGTCCAAACAAATCAAATGAACACCGACTGACTCTTTACACAGCTTGTTCTTTAGTGAATAGCTCCACTCATAGTATGTAACCTTTGTGACAGATGTTTTGATGTGTACCCTGGATTAACACACAGTGACAGATGTTTTGACATGTCATGGATTAACTATAATCTGGATTTGTTAGGTTGCACTGTCTAGTGCAGATGAGATCAGTGCACCTGGAATGTGGGTGAGTGCACCTGTGTGGGAGTGGAGTAATGAAACAGGCCACTGTTTGTCCATGTTGGTCATTAACTCGATCGTTAATCTGCTTTGATGGTTAGTCTTGCATGGGATGGCTTTGGTTTAAGGGTAAATAGCCTGAGGGGGTAACAGTAATAACATGCATCTTTTTTAGATAAAAAGTAATTGTGTTACTCTATATTGACTGAAAGAATACATTTGTGATTAACCGAAAATCTGCTTTAAAACCTGCTGTCCTTCAGACCTACTATTTTTAATTGGGAAAGTGCCCCAGGCACACAGGAAACCATATATTTTACAAGGACAGACATGGCTGTTAGCATTGGTAGTGAGCCACAATACCTAGACAAAGGGTGCCAAATATACACTACCGTTCAAAAGTTTGGGGTCACATTGAAATGTCCTTATTTTTGAAGGAAAAGCACTGTACTTTTCAATGAAGATGACTTTAAACTAGTCTTAACTTTAAAGAAA
>JAVQJL010026058.1:0-32560 GCA_036024295.1 Nannoperca obscura | reverse complement strand
TTTACAGATGACCTCTCTGTGTCGGGCTTGTGGCGAGGACGGCTCGGGGGCTGAAATAAGAAAATGAATTGAACAGACCCACATTTGGTTGGAAGACCGAGGTGCATCTTGGACAAGTGACCTCTACATCACTGGGAAAACACTCAGTCACACAGCTATTTAAAGTGTATATTTTATTTCACCTAACTTGCATGTCTTTACATTTACATTTAGGCATTTAGCAGACGCTTTTATCCAAAGCAACCTACAAGTTAGGAGATGATCGAACCCATGACCTTCTGGTTGATAAGCACACAGCTGTACCTCTCAGCCCCCACACCTCCTTAGTCTTTTTTGAATTACAGTGGGGCAGCTACAGGAGTATAAACACACGACTTCACACAGAGTAGAGCACAGCTCAGCTTTAAACAGTGCTTCATGCTCCTCTGGACGAGTGACGTGAACGTGAAAATGTATAATATTTTAATGTGTTTTCAGAGGGAGACTGTTCCTGCAATAAATGTATAAAATAAGAAATCAGTATTGTTGTCTTTGCTTCTGTCACAGCAGTAAGTTCACCTACTATGTAACTCCTGTTTAACATGTATGCATGGCATATTTGCACCGAAAATTGGCCAGTGTTAACGTAAATATGTCACATTTTTACACTTTACCAGTTCCAACCAGAGCAAACATGGTGCCTGTTCCGTAAAGTATTTGGTTTTGGTGGATCAGGCATCAGTATTGTGATAATACATTGTTAAGCTACCACATAGATTTTATTGTCTGGCAACATATATAAACACATTTGGCTTACATTTTTAGATGAAGCGTTTACTATTGTGAATATTACAATGTCCACACAGGGACGGGTTGTCTCGTGTCTCCTCTTGTACTATATTCTTCCGTGGCACACTTGGAGAGGCCTCAGCACTGAGCGCGGAGGTGCTGCGGCGTTTAGAGGTTCGAACCCGGCTTGTATAATTTTCTTTGTGGTCAGACAACGAATTAATTTTTGTTTAAAATAAGGACGGTTAATATTTTCATGTATTCGTGTCGAGACCAACAGTTCTGTACCAGCAAAGTGTTTCTTTCCCAGTGTTTGAAAAAAAGTCTCGTACAAATGAGTTTGACAAAGACGAAGTAATCGCAATGTTTACTTCCTGGTTAGCCTACAATGGGTCCTGAAAAGCCACGCCTACAAAACATCTGCCTCATGCATAGGAATATCACCAGTTAATTCAACACCAGTTAAACCGACACACAGGCCTCTGGGAGATTCCTCAGCTCCTGATGTTTTCTCATATTAGTTTGTAATACAAATGATGCCTATATACATTTTCCTATTCAAACCCATGTGCTCTACCAGCTCTGCAAGCTGTTTGGGAGTGATTCTTCCTGGTTCTTCAAGCTGGTTGGATGAAGCTTGTGGACCATAATTTCCAAACTGTGCCACAGACTCTGGATCAGATGAGGTCTGGACTTTGACATGGCCAGTGTAGAACAGTCCCCTTTATGTTGTCCTGGGTTGCTTTTTAGCTGATTAATTTGCTGTTGATCAGGTTAATTGCTTACTCTCCTCATTTTCAGCTCTACACTTTTTTGGACATGCATCGCTTTAGTTCAAAAACAGATTCGCACAGGTACTGTCATCATGTGTCCTCTAGGGGACATTGACTGGATTAATAATGACGGAACACTGAATGTATTCTTTTGCATTACTGTATTTGTATTTCTTTACAGAAACACACACACACACACACACACACACACACACACACACACTACTTGTATGTACATAATAGCTCTATGACAAAAACAGTTGTAGGAGTGACCAAACATCTTAGTCGCTGACTCTTGAACTCATTACATTCATGTTGTTAAGACAGTATGTGGAGGTTTTTAAAGTGACAGGAGTGGAATCACGGGATACGGTCGCCTGCTAACAGCACACAGTCTGAATCACCTCATGTGGTGTTGTCAGCCCTACTGGGTGGCTGTGTGTTTGAAGCGACACACATTCCTCACTGCCTCCCCAGCAGATGGAGGTGTCTCAGATAAACTAACACGTGTTTTCTACAGGTGTGGTTGAATGCAGCGGTTTTATAAAGAAGCCTGAGTGACCTGCACAATAACAATGGGGAAGAGGAAGGTGCCAGACCTATACAGAGCTCCCTTTCCCTTATACTCCATAAAAGTTGACCCTAAAACAGGGCTAGTGGTCACAGCAGGCGGAGGTGGGGCTTCTAAGACAGGCATAAAGAATGCTGTGGTAAGTACTGGCGATTACGTGCTTAGTGATTAAACAGGTGTTTTAATAGGATACTGTGTTGGTCCAGAAATCTCAATGCACTGTAACTTAAAACACATGCACATAGACAAACCTATGTGAACACCAAAATAAAACAACATCACCAATTTGAAAACACTCTGTGTGTGTGTGTTTTGTGTACAATACAACAGAAGAGGGTATAATGCAATTGTATATGTATATTGCAATAGTAAAATGTACAGGTGCCTACCTGCACTGTCAATTCTAAAATGTTTTTTTAGTGTTAGCAGTAGCTCACTCATGACTGTGTTGCAGCACTTCCTGGATCTACAGCTGGTTGGAAAACACCAGTACAGTGCCAGTCTCCTTCACTCTCATGATACCGACACACGTGCCACCATGAACATGGCTGTAGGCAACGGTGTGATCGCTGCAGGACAGGATGGGACCTGCTGTCTAATGAAGTTCAAACACTGCATGCAGAAAGAAGGAGACAACACTGCTGCTAAAGATGGTGAGGCTAACTGCTGCTATCTGAAACATACCTGCTGAATAACAATAACTTATATTGCACTGATTTTATATGGCTGGTCATTTGTTTACCATATATCAAAATACAGTACAATAATACAATATATAATGTGCTGTCACTAGCCAGTGTAATATCTAACTGTAGTGATGGTTGAAGGGCAGAGTTCCCTCTCTCTTTTGACATTTCCAAAAATGTGTTTTCACTTGGAGGCAACAGTATGACAGTGAACAGTTCAACGACAAAGATGTTTGAAAATGTTGAAAACCAGGGGCCAAAGCTTGTCCTACTGAGCCTGACATCAGTGATCTGCATAACTGGTAGTATGAATGGCTTGGGATTTACAGGCTGTGAGCAGGATATCTTCATTCATCCCAGTCATGTGCAACATCATCAAAACCATTAGTGTTAAATATGACATTCAATGAAATGGCTGTGGGCAAATTAGGTTTCTGTAACGTGATATTCAAAACTAGAATAGAACAAGAAGCTGTAGGAATAATGCCTGAATATTAAAAGTAATGTTCAGTGAGGAGAGAAAATGAAACAGAATTATGAATAGAAAATAGAAAATCCTCATACCACTTTTTTATCTTAACCTTTAAGCCTGAAAACAAAACCCATAAAAATATATTTTTCCAGCTTTATTCACTCATTTAGCCTTACAATACCAACAGTTCTGAAAACTAATAAAAACTGAAAAGCTAGAATAAAAGGCTTGGGAAAGTGATAAGTCCCCAGATGTAATGGTCCATAGAGCCACCCGTTGCTTTAATTACAGCCATCAGTCTGTTTGGATATGTCTCTACCACCTTTGCACACTTTGATTGGGGAATATTTATCAATTCTTCTGTGCAGAACTGTTTGAGTTCAGTTTCGTGGTGAGTGGTGATGGATTGCTGTCTTCAAGTTGGATTTAGTTCAGGGCTCTGACTTGGCCTTTCAAGGACATTCATCTCCCTATCCTTTTGGCGGTGTGTTTACTGTCGTTGTCGTACTGTCAGCTGTCTTTTCTGTAAGCTCTGTACATGTGCATCTAAACCTCCTGTAAACCTTGTGTGATCATCTGTGCAGCACAAAACAGCGTTCAGCAGGGTAATGCCAGACGACGAGCTGGGAAACGAGATAAAGGGGGACAGGATGGTGCTGCAGCATCTGGAGATATGTCTGATATGAAGGATGAGACAGCTCACATTTCTGTGACTGGTTTGGCTGAAGTGCAGTCAGACCTGAACCCTCAGGACCCGCTCCAGAAGGTGGTCAGGTTCAGTCCGGACCTGAGCCTTTTGCTGACAGGAGGCACAGACGGACACATCCGAGTCTGGGAGGTAAGGTCTACTTGTTGTTTGAGGGCTATAACCAGCATCATTAATAGGTACTTGTAGATGAAAATCCTAGGGTGAAAAAAGCATAATGTCACCAACAGTGATCTAGTCTTTCAAGAAAAGGAATCAAATATGGTTATAGTTTTGGCCCTCTGTCCTATTTAGTCAAACGCATAGAGTTTGTGGATATGGAGGTGTGTTAGGGACAGTCTTTGTCCACTTAATGAAAATGAAGGTAAAGACTAAATGTATTACATAAACCACAACAAATCTTCATCAGCTTTTGCAGACTGACTGACTTCCTGGTTCAGCTTTGACCTGCTACAATAAAAAGGGGCAATATTGGAGATTTTGGGTGGGTGATTTAATTAATAATTGAGGTCGAGTGGGATTTGTTAGGGTTTGTGGGACTGAGCTGTGAAGCTGTTGCTAATAGCCATAAAACTGGTGAACAAAACGTTATCATAAGCAATATTATCATAGTTAAGATGATGGGGGAAACCTAAGTGTTGATCATTCTAATGTGGTTAACTTGATAAGTAGGTGTATATAATAAACTGCTCACTGAATGTATGCATGATGCTTCAACTGATGATGCTTGATGTCTCAACTTTGGTTGTATGTTCTTGACTCCTCTACAGTTTCCATCCCTAAAAAAAAAGTTTGACTTCAAAGCACATGAAGGCGAGATTGAAGACTTGGATACGAGTCCAGGCAACAAGGTGAAACAAGAAATAGATTTCGATCCAAATGTAGCGCAAATTTGAACAGAATTCCAAGAAAATCAGCAAAAGAAAATGTGAATTAATGTGCATTTCCATCCACGTCCATTATGCGATCATTAGGCAAGGCAAGGCAAGGCAAGTTTATTTATATAGCACCTTTCATACACGGATGCAATTCAAAGTGCTGATTAGGAGTTGGTTCATCGAGATAATCAGCTGGTGGTGCTAACGCTCCAGTCGGGTGCCATTAAATCATCACAGAATAAGAGGGAGCAACAAGATAATGTCATTAAAAACTCAAACTGTGAAAAACAACTTAGAAAACATGATGGAAATTGAGTTTTATTTTCACGGTTAACCAAATGTGGGTTTCTGGAAACCCACCTATCCACACCTCTTGATGTGGATATTTATTGTAGGCCCGAGATGATGACAGATATATTGATTCATTAGTAATGGTCAGTGTGTTGGTGTTGTGTTTTGATGCAGCACCTGGTGACTGTTGGCCGGGACTTTGCCTGCAGTGTATGGAGTGACAACCAGTTGGCTATGGGTCTTAAATGGCTTGAAACCATGCCTCAGATAGCTGAGAGGACTTATCGATACATGGCCTGCAGGTAAAACCAGCAAAACTAAAATATTCCTCTTCAAAGAAGAGCATCTGAATGATCTGACGCCAACTATAGATGGTTATATTTTCATGTATTACAGGTTTGGAAAGGTAGAAGACCAAAAAGACGCCCTGAGGCTTTACACAGTCCAGATCCCCCACAAACGAGATAGAAAACCACCTCCTTGCTACCTCACCAAGTGGGACGGCAAGAGCTTCCTGCCTATGCTGACGGCTCCCTGTGGCACCGAGGTCATCTCCAGTCTGGCTGTCAGGTAACCGATTGGTTGATATAACATCTTAACATGGTAGGGTTTGGACTGTCTGGTGGCCCAGACTCAGTCAGGGTACTTGTTCTCAGAGTCTCACTACATGTCAGGTGGCCTGTTAGCCATGCCTCTTTGCTTTTCAGCTGGTCCACTGTATTCCCTTTGTTTTCAGTATGGTGCCATTTCTGTCACCTCATCTTGTATTGAATGAACATGGCATTAAGTAGCTGCTATCTTGTAGCCCATATTATTAGGTCAAGAGGGACTAATGAAGAAATCCCATTCTTGGTGTATTTACTGTGTTAGTGGTGGTGTGATAATAAACTTCTAGTTACAGCTCGACATGTGGACAGGTGGAGCCAGGCATCAAAGACCAGCTCTACATCCTGATTCAAAGCCACTTCATGTGCAAAGCCATACCAACAATTAGATCCAGTGTAGCATTAATACCACCACCAATAAAGGCAGCACCAAAAATATGTAATGATAATCGCTGCGAGTTGATTTTGAGAGCGTACTAAAATAAACTGAAACCAGTGGATCGCTGGACAACACATTCAAGAATGACGGCACCATTTGCATGAGTTGTGATGCAGTTGTCAGTATGTTGTAAGCACATTGGATTTATTGGGCTGATACCACTGGTGTGTTGTTTTACCTACAGTGTTTACCTGTAAGCAGCAAAATAATGTGTTTTTCATGTTGTCGTTGTAAAGGTACTTGAGCAGATCTCATTTGTTTTGGAAATCTTTCTTTCATGATTTCTGACCGCATCATTGTGCCTTGTCTTTCACAGTGACTCTGGAACATTTGTTGGCCTTGGAACTGTGACGGGATCAGTGGCTATCTACATCGCTTTCTCCCTCCAGGTAAAGGCAGTGTGGACACATCTCAATCTAACAGGTGCATTTATCACCCCGTCAGCCTGGCTCTGGTGTGATAACATGCTCTCACTCTTTGTGTTTGTAGAAGCTGTATTATGTACAGGAGTCCCATGGCATTGTTGTGACAGACCTAGCCTTCCTGCCTGACTCTCTGAAGGGCAAAAATATCAAAGGGAATAATGAAACAGCCATGTTGAGTGTAGCTGTGGACAGCCGCTGTCAAGTCCATGCTGTCCCCAACCGAAGTAAGTCCTGCATCATCATCCAGTGAACACACTGAACTGTGCATCATAACCTCAGACCTCCTCACCTCATATTGTGTCCCTTTGTTCTGCCGTCCTCCAGGATCCTTTCCTATCTGGCTGGTGCTGTTCTTCTGTGGCCTCATGGTGGTGGGAGTGGTCCTCTTGCTACAGTACCTCTTTCCAGGGTTTATTTAAATCATGCAAGTGTTGTCACAGGTCATGGTGGATGGAGCTCGGGCACATCTTCACATGACTTACTTTGCCACCGTCAACATCAGCAGTCCTCAGTCCAACATCTAAACCTCCTCCCAGTGCTGCACTACAACTCCCAGCTGAGCCTGACGGCTCCTCCAGCTGCAGTGCAGATCATGAACAGCTTTCATGGCACCCTTACGTTGTCCCCCCTCAGCTCTTACCCAGGGTTGTTTCTGCTGAATCAAACCAGGACAGACTATGGGGTTTTATTTGCTTTCATCTCTATCAATTATTCTTAATTGGGTTTTGGATTCATGTTGGAGAGTTGAAGAGCTTATGAATGTTTCAAAGGTGGGATCTTTTTATTGATGTATTTAAGGAACAATGTAAAAATATATAAATGATTGGCACATAATGTGTCTGATTTTGTTTCTGTTTACACACAGACACTTGGAATTAGTCCCTCTCTCTGAACAACTACTTCTAAGGCTTTTGATTATACATTGTACTACCACCAGAGGACAGCAGAGTCCACACCGTTTACAGTCCTCTGGTAAAGAGTGACAATGTCTAAACACGTTAATCTTTGCACATTTGTTTTTTGAGTTCAAACATACAGCTACATGTTTTCACTTTGACAGGGTTGCCCAGTATTTCAGCACCAAGTTGCAACATCAACAAATATCAAAAATCTGATAGTATTACAAGAAAACACGTGGGAAAATAAGAGTGAAGTTCCTATAAGGTAGGGAGTTTGTGTAAACATAATGGGAATGTTATTTTTACTGGAGTGAAAGCTGGATATTTCCTTCTTTTATGTCACTTTTATTTACACATCCTGACTGCAAATATGTTGCCCAGCAGATGTGACTGAGTTTTTTTAAATCATGCCCATATAACAATAACAAGGTGAAATTATAGAAGAAATAATATATTAAGAAGAAAGGTAGCTTTGGGTCTCTTAATGCTTCATGGTCCTGTCATAGTCTGGTAAAAACCTGCAATAACTGATTTTGTTTTGGCTATTTGGGGGCAGCGGAAACCAGCTGTGAACGGAACATTGACATTACATCAGTTGCGAACAGTTGCTAATTTACACATCCAGCAGTTATGGTGCAATTTATCTTTCTATATATATATAGATATAGATATAGATAGATATAGATATAGATAGATATATATATAGATATATATATATATAGATAGATATATATTATATATATATATATATTAGATATTTAAACATACATTGAAATCACTGATTTCAGGATCTCAGTTTCTTTCAAAATGAGTGCATTTTATTATATTCATATTTATTTAGTTTAACAGGAGTTGCACAAAGTCTACGTCTTCCAGTTGTAATGAAGCTTCTCTCTCTGCCGTGCTTGTCTCCACTCCTTAATGCTTCTTCCATTTCCAACTGTAGCTGTCTGAGCTTAGCTGTGAACCAGAGTTTGTCATTGTTATAACACAGCAGTCCTCACAGAAGCTGATATTTGACGTCACAGCCTGTGTGATCTCATCCAGATTGTTGGCATCAGTCCTGAAAACATCCCACATCCCACCTGAAGACTTTGATGTAACCCTAACCATCACAGCAGGTTCATAGAGCTTTCATTTCTGCCTGTGTGCCCAAATTAGGTGGACCATAACATGATCAGAGTGTCCCAGTGCAGTGCAGGAAAGGCCAGATGAGCACTCCTGATTGCTGTGTAAAAATTATCCAATTGTTCTCTTCTCTGTTCGGGGATTTAATCAACTGTATTTGTGGAGCTCCTGACTTAGAGAATGCCTTTCAACAGCCCACGAGGAGGAGCCTGAAACTGTTGCTGTAAATTAGAGGTTGCTAATGGCAGTTTGGTTAATAAGTTACATTTTGGAATGCCACATTCTTTTAGTTGACTAACCAAGGGACTGGTAAACATGACCCATATCTCTGAAGACAGACACTCAGTGGTCAGCATTTATTGTGGCTGCACTGCATTCTGAGGTAATGATGTTTGATTGATCTCTAACTGAGACCCTCTTTCTCAATCTCCCCTGTGAACTGTGATGATGCATATTTGTGTCTGGAACGGTGTGGACCATGGTACCAGGGTGAGGTATGAGTATAAAGAGTTTTTTTCTAACCAAAGACCACCTGTGATTGCACTGATGAACTGATTAATGACACCAGGCATCAATGACCTGTCTGACTTCTCTGTTCCCAGATCTGAAAAATGACTTGATGAGTACAGTTATTGATGATGACCACAACTATGACAATACAACCCACATTGTAATAAACTGGAATTATCCTTTAGGATATACAGGTGGCCCCCAATACCACATCTCACCCAGGCCCCCTATAAGGCTAAGTCAGGCTCTGAGGGGCAGTTGCAGAAGTTGAAAATGACAGCTGTTAAGCCTGGTTCTGCTCGAGGTTTCTACCTGTTAAAAGGGAGTTTTTCCTTGCCATTGTCGCCTAGTGCTGCTCATGGTGGGATTGTTGGGTCTTTGTTCGTGTGGAAGTTGGTCTCGACCGGCTCCATGTGATTGAGTGCCCTGAGATAACTTTGTTATGATATGGCGCTATATAAATAAAATTGAAATTGAAATTGAAATTGAAGCTCTGGAAACAACTAGGTGGACCTTGAGTTAAGATTCTTTAATCACAATATAGATCATAATGAAGATTATAATCATGCAGTATATAACACAACCAGAGAATGAAAAGGTAGAAGGATGTAGAGGAGGACAAAGCCTCTGAAATGCTTTATTATTTCTCCTGGCAGGAAAGCACTGACACGCCTAAAGTACTGAGGCCATCATAAATGTTCAGGATACAAGGTTTCATTCTCCTGCAAAGTAAGAAGCTTTACTGATGGGCCTTCAAGATGATTTCCTGGCAATATGTGGAGGTTATTTGCCTTATGATGCTCAGTTTACAGAGACTTGTTGGTTTTGTTTATTATACCAAGTGAATCAGCCCCTGAAGAGATGAGGGCTAAAGGTCTGGGACAGAGGCCACTGAGTCTGATGGCTGGCTCTGTATAAACTGCATTTTAATTATTTCTGATCAGAACCAACTGGGCAAAATGTCTCCAAAGGTCCTGAATAATGTAGTCTTAAACAAGTTAAGTTGTGTGACTACTCAAGTAAACACCTTCATTTTCCAGCAGGTGGCACCACGTGTCTGCTGAATGTGCTACAGAGAGTAGTGAAATTGTGATCTCAGAGGGTTCTGTGTGGGTTCAGCCACATGGACTGCTTCTGAGCTATTGGATGGTCTTCAGGGGCCACTTTAGGGTGGATGTATCTTAGGAGGTAGAGCGGGTCATCCAGGGTTGGTGGTTAAATCCCCGGCTCCTACATGTCGAAGTGTCCTTGGGCAACACACTGAACCATGAGTTGCTCCCTGTGGAAGCAACATCTTGCATGGCAGGCTCTGTCGCCATTGTTCTGTGAATGAGTGACTGAGACCAATCTGTAAAGCTTTTTGGGAACTACCTGTTATAAATGAAGTCAACAGTTACCATTCAGCTCCAACACTGGGATATAGATTATATATATAATAGATAAGGGAGAAACCACAAGACATTTGTTGTAGGATTAGTTTGAGAGCATAAGAGCTGAAAGTTATGTAGCATTTAATTTATGGTTTAACTACAATTTGTTTGATATAGTGCACAAAAGCAGAATATAATCTGAATATGGTAAATCCTGCATTTATCTAGTCTTGAGGCCCTGTTTTGTAGAGATGATGATACATGGTGCATATTTCAGCATAAATATAGCTTAATCGAATGACCACAAACTAAAGCCCCTTAGGCTTTTGAAGCATGCCAGATTGTGTGACATATGTCTCGTGCCAAAAAATATGATTAATCCTGGGTTCAGACTACACGATCTTTTTGTCTGTTGTGATGCTCATTGTATCAGGTTAGGGCATTATAGAGTCATAGCTTTTTGCCATGACTAGGACCACAAACATGACAGACTACATGTACAGTGTATACATATATAACTGGCCGTCGTTCACAACATGTATGATGTCATCAGGAAGGAGGTGCTAGGGTCTGCCTTCTGAAAACAAGAATGCAAACAAACAAGCTGTGTTTATGACACTGGCTGTCTTGAGCTCTGAAAAGCTTAAAAGAAGGAAAAAAAACACAGTGACCTTTTTCATTCATGTATTTATCTAACACTGTACCTTGTCATTAAGCAGTCATTAAGAATACTGAATTCAACCTAAATCAATCTTCAGGCTGCATTATACTGAAAGATGTTTCTAATGTTGTGTTCAGATCAGATCAGATCAGAAATACTTTATTAATCCCAGAAGGGAAATTGTTTTTTGATACAGTTGCAGTGCTCAATAGAAGTTATTGAAGAATAAAAAGAATAATAATAATAATAAACAGTAGAATATTAACAAAGATACAAAGATACATGTATATAACAGATGAGGTAAAACCCATCAATTTAAGGACAGTTCACCTGTTTGTCAAAGGCCACCCATGATGGTAAGTCACTGCCCTGTCCTTTGGGGTACACAGAATACTTTGTTTTAATCTTCTGGCCAACTAACGTCTCTCCTCCGATGCCTGGCTTCTCAGACCCCACCAGCATGGGGACTCCGTTGGAGTAGTCAAAATGTTGGGATTTGTGGAATCTCTCCTTCCCCAGCTGTTGTACAGAAAGAAAGAGTACACAACTCAACAAAATATAGGTGTAGTCGTCACATCTTAATGCATAAATGTTAGATTAATACCTTTAACTAATGATCAATGAACACACAAAAGTGCATAAACAGAAATCATTCATGTTGTGACAATTTCACATTCAAGTGTATATTATTAAGCTGATAAAAGCGTGGGAAGTCTTATTTTCACTGCAGCCAAATCCCTAAATACGACTTGTATGTAACTCTTAGCTAGCATATAAAAGTACCTATTAAAATACTTTATCAAACAGGTCTCTGTCACTTCAACGTGCATCTAAAATGACTTTGTTCCATCTGTTGTCTACCCACGTACATTAACATTAAATAGTTAAATACACATTTAGTTCAGGAGCTAGCCTGCTACCTGCTAGCTACCAGGCTGTAACGTTAGCTGGCAGTGGTTCTTGTTAGCTAGCTGGCTAGCTTAGCTAAACTCAGTTAACTGAGTCAAAACTCGAAACATTGGCGTGAAATACAGCACCAGTAGCAGTAGTCTTACTTGTTTATTTGGAGAATTCCCAGGTAGAAATGGTAACGCCATGGCTGTAATACTTGGAGAAACAGGTTGTTTTGTGTTGTGTTTCAACGGTCTGTTGCTGGTTTCCATGGAAGCGTGTTGTTTGGGGCCGTCTCTTAGCAACGACCGTCAGAGAAGGTGCTAGCTAGCTATTAGCATGAAGGCACAAAAACACTTATATTTTACTACACACAGGTACTGTATTAAATATATAATTTGTATTTTTAGCATATCTGGTAACTAAAGAAGAAGCTATAGTTAAATTTACTCCAATGATGGGACATCTGTGGTACATTTGAAGTGAAAGTAAAACCAAGCTCAAATAAACATTATTGAGTCTAAACGACCTGCAAGAGTACAAAGACACACTAAACTGTCAAAAAATAAACATATTCAACTGATTTTTGTTAAGTTTATTTCTTCATCAAACTTACATAGTGGGCAAACCACAGCATTCCGTAACTAAAGCATCATGGTAGTGCAAAACAAAATACATTTTTAAAAAATGAGATGAAGGGGAGGCTGACATAACCCATCCAACATGTAGATACTCTAAAAACAAACAAAAAAGGAATAACAATCCCATATCTATCAGCACTTTAATCATGACGAATGTCTGGAATTGAAAAACACAACCCTGGCACTGAGGGAGTCCTACGGGCACCACCTGCCATGTGAAGGTGAATTTAAACGTACTTGCACTCAGCTGCTTTGTGCTTGGCCTCATTTTGCGCCACAAGGCAGCAATAACAGTGCATAATCTTTCATTGTGGTACAATGTCTGATAAAAATAAATACATTATTTAAAAATGCAACATTCTGATGGCTTTCACGTGTTACTCTGAATGATATGTAAAAGTGTATCCGGTATTTTAAGAGGTTCATCCTGGTCCAACCAGGAAGTCCCACAGATCGTCAAAGGTTGTGCAGCTCATGTAGAAACACAGTTACAAGCTAATCTGAATTGGTTGCTTGCTGTCAGAACACTTAAAAAAACAGCAATAATTTATATATTTTCCCCCTACAGTTTTTCATGACATCAAAGAAATACAGACTCTTCTCCTTTGGCAGACTTTAAGATGCCAGGCCCAGCAGGAAACCGCCAATGAAACCACTTGTGACAACAATGTTCTTCTTCACAAACTCTGTGGACTGAAAAATACAGAAACACGTCAGACTGATATTAACTCACAGTGAAATGCAATATGAACCTTTTTTTCTGATTCTACACCAATTTTCAAAAGCAGGGACAGTTCAACATTATCAGAATCTTGTAAGCAAGTGTGATTGCAGTTAGCTGCTTCTTTGACATGTTGAAGTATAGGATGCCATGTCTGACTAGCTTACTGCAAACGATTCTGTAACTCATAATATGTTTGCACGTGCGTATAGTACATGTTGTATTGTACATGTTACAGTCCATTTTTTAATGGACAGTGTAGAAACATAGGGAGAGAGAGAGAGAGAGGGGTAAGTCTCAAAATCAAACCAGGGACATTGTGGTTATATGGTGAGTGATTTGACCAGAAGGACGCCACAACGGTCTAATTTTCAAGTGTGATGGAAGGATAAAAAAAAAAATATATACACATATATTCTTCAAGACTTGTGTGACAATGAAAACAAAGCAACCTTACCTTTTCAAAAAATGTGTTTATCTCCGGGCCTGCTTGATTGGTGCCCTTCTTTAATTGCTTCTTAGCTTTGTTGACATCCTTCTCTACTCTCTTCCAGTCCACTTGGATATAACCACTATTGTTAGCTATCTGGAGAAAGATTGATGAATGAAAAGCAGGTGAGAGGCAGTTTCAACTACATTTTATTGTGTTGAAAGGCTTAACCCATGTGTGTTTATGGCCCAGTGATGCAAGAATACCTGCAACAGCAGAAGACCTCCACCTACAGATGTAGCAGCTACCTTTCCAACCTTTTGGAAGAGATATCCTGCACACCTAAAATGAATGCGCATAGGTCAATCTAACATAAATGACTTTAGCTGCATTTATAATTACCACTGTAAAGTTTGCATGGCAGTGAATGGCCCGAATTATATCTCAAATGCACAATTAAAGAATGTCAGGGTAGAGAGCATGGGATTTGTAGCATGTAATCCTCGACTATGCTTTATTTAAGCCTTTAAAAAGAATATTTATTCATATAAGAAAAACGTACATGCCAATATTTACCTGCTACAGCCAACAAGTTAATTTTCTAACTTTCTGAGCCACTCAGAAAGGTGATTTGTTGTTGTTGTTATTATGCATATCATAAAAACTAAGTGGTGCAGTTAACGAGAAGCCCCTGAAGGCAGCACCATGCATGTCCAAGGTGAATACTTACCACCCACTCACTCCCCCTATGGCAATCTGTGTGGCCACGGAGTATTTCTCTGCTACGGGGCCCGAGTTTTTGCCAAAAAGCCGGTTCCACCATCGCTGACGTTTGGCATACTCTGTCAGGTCCACGACCTTGTCGTAAATCTCCTCCTCCAGTTCTTTTACGTACATGCGAGAATATAAAAGCAGCGAATGAATGCTGTGCAACATCGACAACAGACTGAATACTAACATGACTCTGATACAATAATAATAATAATAATAATAATGTTTACGTTACAGTTTTACCATAACGTTAGCTAGCGATAACTCAGTTGTTGGCTAACTACACTGGAAACTTGGTTAAGTTAGCATGATGAGACAAGTGAAGCTAAGCGACAGTTAAAACGTTAGCTGTAGCGCTAACGTCTGATAGCACAAGGGCAGTTTTAGGCAATAAGTGAGGGTTTAAAGTTACCCCACTGTAAGGTAAACGCTTAAAAACATGTCTCGTTTGTAAGTCGTGCTCAGAGAAGCCAGAGTCCCGGCTCAGGGAGAGATGTAGTGAGTTTATGGGGCCTGCTTACCCTTGTCGCGGTTCGCCATTTTGGAGTGCGCTGGTCTGTCCTCAGATGCCTTCAGGTCCGCCGGAATTTCCACACTTTTGACGGTCAAAGTAAAAGACACCTAGACTGGGGCTTGATTTTACACACTAATAATAATAATAATAATAATAATAATAATAATAATAATAATAATAAATATCTTGTAAAGCAGATTGAGAACAAAGCCTTGACTGCTATAATATAAAATTATAAGAACAAGCTACTACTATTATTAACAAACAAATGTATTTTATAATAATTTAATAATTAATGTAAGTCGTGACAGCCAGGTGTTGGGTGATTGGCAGTAAACTCATTTAAGACACAATTATGGACAGCCAAAGACTGATTTATGTAACCGTAGATGTTCCCACTAATGTGAGGCGATTTAACAATAAAACAAAAGGATAGCTTTCTATTTAAACTGACTTTCATATGTGTGTAAAATCAGTGAGGAAATAAGCTGTCAAAGCTGCAGTTATACAATGATTGAATCCATCATATAGTGTCAATAACCCTGTAACACTTAAACATTGTCTTACCTACAAATGACAAATGATGTATTTGCAGTTTAAAAAACACAGTTTTTAACATGTACTTTACTGTCAAACATAAATCCTGCACACTGTATATAGGCATAAGTCAAATTCCTTGTATCTGAACAGATACTTGGCAACAAAGCTGTTTCTGATTCACATCAGACATTTTAAGTGTGGTTTAAATTTCATTAGGACTATATAATAACCCAAGTAATTCAATTTACGTCAACTAGGTTTGCCTCTCATATGAAATTATACGTAACAGACATATATATATATATTTATATTATACATATAATAATGCAGTTTAATAGAGTAACAGTTTGGGGTAAAATGGGAGGGTAAGATAAAAACAAATAAAGTGACAGAGACCTGAGTAAAAAAGGACCACTGACAGAAACCCTGCTGATGAGCTGACAACAAATGTATATTTTCTGTTGCACTATTATGTAGTTACATTTAATAAATGTTGGCATAGTTAAGATAAGACAATATAAGACCCTATTTATACCCTGTGGGAGAAATGTGGGTGTTACAGCAGCATGTTACAGAACAGGACAGAAAATTCAAGCAATAAAAATGTGCAATGTACAAATAAAGTGAATATATGGGATAATGCATGACAGTGCAGCAACAGGGCAGGTAGTCTTAAGTAATGACATTAAATATGAATAAAAGACCAAAATGTAAATGTAGTTTATTGTTTATTATTCATGATATTTATTGGACTTTGGTTGTTACTCACCTAATTTTATATATGTGTTTTTGGCAGTTGTAACTCTTGTAAAATGCTGTTTTTAATGTGCAACGTTGCAACAAACATACTTGACAGCCGCCCCCCATAGACTAATATGACAGCCGTTTCGACCAATAGGCTGCTTTGAAATAGAGTTACGTAATAATAATATGAGGCGAGGAACCAATCACGGGGCTCGAGTTGAGCCCATTTTGTGTGTGTGTGTGTGTACGTGCGCGTGTTCGTCTGCGTGTGTTCGCTACCACATGAACTGGAGACGGTCACGTGGGTGCGCACGCCGGTCACTGATTGGTCGCGGCGGGCAGAAGGCGTGCCGACGGTGGCGGCGTGCGTTTGCCTGTGTGACACAATTACAACAACTTTGAGCCGCTGGTTGGGGAAGTTTGCGATATTATCAAGTAACACTCACTCCTAAAACCCAACATTACGTCAACTTCATGCATAAACTGGCACTGGAATACACGCTGTGTTTCGATGTACAATGAGGAGTGTGGAAGGTAACTTGAAGGGATCATTTCCTTGAGGATTTGGCAAGAATTACGCTACGCCCCGTAGTCCTGGATAGGCGTGCAACACTTTCGTTGTTATTGCATTTTTGTCGGAGTTGCTCGGTCCCGTCGATCTTCTCATTTCTTTTCCATGAAATCGTGCGGAGTGTCGCTCACGGTCGCTACCTCCTCTGCCGCCGCTGCTGCCGCCCGGAGTCTCGGCGTTGCTGGTAATGACGAGGAGAAAATGGCGTCGGGAACAGCGACTGAAACCGAAGAGGACTTTCCGAAGCTAACAGCGCAAGAAAAAGACAGCCTGGTCGGAAGTGACAGGTTAGATAACCTCCTCTGTGCACAGTCGCTCGCTTCTTCTCACAAATACACGTTTTTTATTTTTTGTATTTCTTTCCTCTCGCAGTTTGAAACAACAAAATGTAAAGTAACGCGGAACCGCCTGTGTGTTGTCTGTCCTCTACTTGCAGTTCACTGTTTGGATTTCATAGGCTTCAAGAAGATGGCGCCAGAACGAAGGCCTTGCTGTTAAAGGTATGCCACTGGATATGATCACTCCGGGTTATCTCCCCTCATTAGTGCACATCTCACCCGAAATAAGTGGTGCAGACCTCACAAAACATACACAAAACTCAATTTCACCAAACTTTAAAGCGGAACCTGGACTGTAAACGCAAGCTTTCAGCAACGGACCGTGATTATTGAGCACACACACACACACACGATGCATGCAAAACTCAGAATAAAAACACAATTTCTGTAGTGTTTATCGATATTAAACGTGCACAAAGTGAAATTGCAGGATTATATGAATCTCCACCCTGCTAATAAATCGGTGGTGTCATCGGTGGTTGAGAGAGTCGGTGCCATGCTACGTGATAGCATTGTTATCGACTACTGAAAACGTGTTTGTCATAGCATATAATCTATATTTATATATATATATATTATTAATATAATGGGACACGCATGCATGTGTGAAGATAACATATTGATGTTACAGCTGCTCTCACTTTGCTTGCTTGTTACATTTGGCTGCACAGGACGAGCTAAACTAAATGCAACACGCTGCTAGCTTGCAGAAAGTACGACACCGATGTTACGGAGAGGGTAAATGCACACTTTTTTTTGTAACGAGAGGAGAGATAAGTTGGTGGAAGTGTGTCGGTGTCCCTCTAAACCCTCCGTGTCCCGTCCGCGATAACCCCTGCTGGAGTTTGTGTTGTGCGTCAGCTCACTCTGCTAGCATGTAGCTAGCTAACTAGCTAGCTGTCCAGCTAACCGACCATCTTTCCCTTGCACACATGTAGCCACCACGGCGCCACTTAGCTGACATTAACGAAGCAGAAACAAACACATTGAAGTAGTTTTTTAAGGGTTGCAAAAATAATGGGTGATTGACTTGGTACCAAGATGGCGGGGATGGGAAGAAAATATCTAGCTAACGTTTGCTAGCTGTACTAGCTAGCTGGCTAGGCTAATCACCATTCGCCAAAAAGCTTATCGCGACGACGGCGTCCAGCGTTTGAAACAAAGGTGATTGGTTTTATAAAGCGGAAGTGGGGCACCCACTTAACTAACAGGGTGTAATGCTTGTTGCACACGCTGCAGCTGGGGGTTAATGCAGTCTGTGGTAGCACTGTTAGGCATGTCTTCAACATGTGGCTGGGGTTCTGGATGCAGGGTGGGCTGGTAACGGTGTAATGTTAGGGTGTACTTTCAGATTAGGGCCAGCAGTGAACTCAGTTATTGGCATTTATTGTTGTTGTTGCTGTCCCTCCATAATCTGCTGCATACCCGACCTGCCAGGCATAGCCACACCATAACATTCAACTCATAAGAGATGGTTTTGGGACCTTGTAAATGATTTTGTATTGATGTAGTTCCCTTTAGTTCCTCTCTCTGGACTCTTACCATTTTAGAAGGAAGGGAGAATATAAATTAAACTGAGTCAACGCACCTTTAACATAAAGGAATTATTCATTTGTTTATCGTTTACCATCCCAGTATAGTTTCACAATCTGAGGATGTTTGTTGTGTAGTGTGTTTGTCTGTGATTTTCTCTTGGAGATTAATAAAGTATCTATCTATCTATCTATCTATCTATCTATCTATCTATCGTCTCTGCAGGGCCTTAGATAACCTGTGTAGCACACATTTATACAAGTGGACTTGGTATTATGCCTGAACTGTGACAAAATGTGTGTAATGAAGCGTGGTTATTTGCTGTGAGGAAACAGGATATTTTGTGAATGATTTCTTTTGTAAATGTGGGCAAAAATACTTGTTTTTATCACAACAGGATTAGATTAGGACTCGTCATAACACAGTCTACCTACAATTAAATTAGATTTCATCTTCAAACTCCCAAACAGCATAAGCATTCTATAAATGTTACACCGAGACACAAGTACAAAGACATGTTTTACCATGACATTAAATCAAATGCGATATACATTTTAATATACATTAATTTAACTGTATATCACAACTTCTCAGATCTTTGAGCGCCCACACAGGTTCTGGTCCTGGTTCTGCCCGAGGTTCCTACTTGTTAAAGGGAGTGTTTCCATGTCTCTGTCTCATGGTGTCTTTGTAAATATACGCGTTGGTCTCGACCTGCTCTGTACGAACAAGTGCCCTGAGATAACTTTGTTGTGCTATATAAATAAATGCAGTTGGCGTGCCACTCATGAATGATACATGACGCTTTTATTACAACCCCAACTGAGGCTCATCTAGTCACTAACAAATATGTTGTTCAGTAGAACACAGTCTTTTATTAAATGTGTGTATTGATATCGCGCTGTAAATGAAGCCACATCATTTAGAAGAGTTATTAAATATTTTTTGTATTGCATGAAAGGGATGATGATCATTAGCCAACAACCTATGGGACTGTCCAGTGAGGGATTTACTAGTTTTTCTGCTTTAAAAAATATAAATAATTGTGCAGTTTGGTATCAGAACTAGATCTTTGGCATGTTTTCTGTGGTAATAAGAGCAAGAGTCCGTTATTCTGAAAAGATGCTGCGTCAAAATCTCTGGAAGAAGTGTGCTGTTGCACTATTGTGAGCCGAGAAAGTTAAAGTATGCAAAAGTTTGTGGATTTCACAGAGATTGTATGAGACTTTGTAAGTATTCTTGCAACTATGTGCTGTGAATAAACGCCTGTTACTCTTAATGGCGTCTATGCTAGATGGAGATGTATAGGATTCAGAAGGATCAGATGCTGCTGGCAAGTTCCTGAAAACAAGACGCTCGTGTAAGAAATATTCAGTTTCCAGCTGCTCTTAACCAGATAACTGAACGGCTTCTTCTTTTTATAAAACTCAATACCTTTAGTACACCACTTGCTATGTCACAAAGCGTAATGGTTTTCTTAGTGATGCATACAGACATAAAGGTCCAGGTAACGTCAGAACGAACTGTGCCAGAGCAGCATGTAAAAACACACACACCTGTACTAGACTTATTTCACTCGGTCCTTTTTGCTTTAGGCTTTCAGTGTCGTCACGGGTACATTACTCATTCTGAATAGTTTGATTTTAGGAAGCTGTAGTTGGTGTCCGTGTAATTTTTTTATTCATCTAAATAGTTTTTCCATTTTGATATATCGCGTCCCACATTAATATTTCACTCACACAGTCACACACTAATCACTGCTCCTCAGGTGCTGCAGTATGAGCTGTCAGAGTCATTTGTTTAGCTGTTGTTTAAATACTGACTGACGAGGTCCATATGTGGGCATACAGCAGGTACTATGCAAAACAGCCTGGCAAGGCTCAGAAAACAGTCAGCTCTGTCTGATAATCGCCTCTAATAAAGCTACGCTATTAGCATAAGCATGAAGGTTGAGCTATATAACCATTTATAACTAAATGTTTGTGTATTATTCATAAGATTTGTACAGCAAATTCTCTATTTAATGATTTTATTTAATTTTTTCTGTATATATTTCTGTTCCATGTATGTGTAAACCTACTGCAATAAATCTGTCTGCTTCTGAGGATCTATCAACCCTTTAACTCTTCACTGCTGTCGCTCTTTCGTTTAGGCGGTTCGCTGCTATGATGCCCTCATCCTGAAAGCAGAGGGGAAGGTGGACCCGGACATTTTCTGTCAGCTGGGCCACTTCAACCTCCTGCTGGAGGACTATCCAAAAGGTGAGTCTCGTCTGTATCTCAGGACCAGTTTATCATTTTTTCTGATCTTTGTTTAGAGTTTGTGTGTTTTTTATTGATTGATGCTGTGTGTGTTGTTTTTATGTAGACCCCAGGAAGGTTAGCGACCACGTTGTGCAAGCTAATGGGGATCCAAATAAAGAATTGATAGCTAGTTTTAGTCATTTGATGTTGCTGCTGCCCTCATTATTTTGGTTAACACCTGCTGACAGGATGATTCTGATTGGACATGTTCTGTCATGTTCTTGTTATGTCAAAGTGCTGCTGAGTTGAATATCTTGAGCATTTTAACATTGTCGATAACTGTTCATTGTCTCCTCCTGTGTCTCTCCCTCTTTCTGTATCACATTCCTTTATTCATCGCACCATCTTCTCAGCATTATCTGCATACCAGAGGTACTTCAGTTTACAGTCGGATTACTGGAAGGTGAGCATGCACAACACTGCATATTGGTGTACAACATCATTGCTTGCATTGCCCTAAAACTGTTAGACTTTTCATGCAATGTTCACTCAACACGGGCGCAATATGTCCACATGGATCACGTGCAGCCCGTTTGTGGATGCTGGCAGAGGTGGTCTACTGGACCAGCTCCAAAACCTTTGGCAACTATTAGTCACGTAGACCCCAAAAGTAGAGCCTTTTTAAACACTAAGCTGAAGAACCAGCAACAACCAACACGACTGATGACATGTTTTATTTTGCCACAAGGAACATTAAACACTGTGCAAAGCTGCACTTGAACACATGGCAAAGAGCGAAGCTGATGACATCAACGCGAGTACTGTGCCGATGGTAAATCCTGTACATGAAGACCCGTCTGTCCTGCTGGTTGTAGTTTCTTCACTGCAGACATCAAAGATATTCTTGGGTTACTCTGACCGTTACAGGAGATGTGCAGAGCCTTCAGGTTTATGAGGACCTCGCATGTGTGGCCTCTGTAAAGCTTGGTAATGTGTGAGCTGGCGCGGCTCAGGCACAAGTCTGTATCAGTGCAGCTAGACTGACGACTAGCGGAGCTTGTTGATCTCTCAGACTGCTGCCGAGGCTGATTGAGGCAGACTGTAGCTGTGATTATGATTAAAGTCCCAGGAAGACAGAGCTTTGGTCGTTGTGCTCGCTGTGATTGTGGCTGCAGTCATGACTGTGGCACACAATGGGTGTAACACTAACTACATGCAGTGTGTGTGTGTGCGTGCAGTGGGTTGATGTGGTTGTGCTGGCTGAGTTGTGCTGAAGCTCCTGAACTCTTAAGGCAAGACATCCTTTACACCAGGTTCAGGCACCGCAGGTTCAAACATTCAAATGTTTGGATCAATACATTTTCTTTGCTTAACTTGCATTGGACCTCTATGAGGATGTGATGTTATATTGTGGATGTAACAATGTTGGTATTATTTGCCTACAGTTTCTGCTCGTGGCCTGGATTTAAATTGTCCAATCAGCTGTGATTTAATGGCGTCCAACACGTCCTCTGTCCTCTCTGTGTGGATGAATAGGCCCGTTTGGTTTGATGCTTCACTGTTTGGAATTCCCATTAAACAAAGGTGCTGAGAGTCGGATTGGGATCAGACCTGACAGCTCTGGGCTCCCCGGGATTACAGATCTCCACAGTGAAGCTCGGTAACGGTGCGGGGCAGAAAGGATGTTCATAGCCTGAGTTTGACACGTCTAGACTGGTGTGGTTGACCAAAGGGGGCTCTAACTGGTCTTCAAACTGGGAAGGAGATACTTGTAGGGCTGACAGGATGACAGGATGTCTGAAAAAGACAATATTCCTCCTAAGCTGTTTGCATGTCTAATGAAAATCCCGTTAACATGCTGCCTTGTTGGACCGCGTGAACTCGGCCTCCCTCTTTTCATTCGTTCATCCAGCTTCTGGAAGAGGTCTGCGTTGTGATATTTGCACACATCCAACAACCTGTTTTAGTCTTTCATCATGTTTAACAGCAGCTGTGGTTCTCCTTTGTCTTTTACCTTGTGCGTGCATCTCTGCTCCCTACCCTACCCCTGCAGCCCTGCAGACTGCTGGCTGGCTGGTTTGTTTCCAGCACACCGAGCTGGTTCTGCAGATTCTGAACGAAGTGTAAACGTGTCCAAATGCTCCTAAAACCTGAATAATGTTGGCACGTCGCACGTCTTAATTTTGTCATGTCATGTTCGGATAGTAATCGGCGTGACTCATTGGCTGAGTCCCATTGTGTCTGCATCTCTACTCACTTCACTTGAAATGAACGACCAGCTCGGAGCAGATGCTGACTCAGACGATCACTTGATATTTGGAGTCTTATTCTTTTGTTTATAAGAAATGATTTGGGAAAAAAAGGCCACATTCCTTTTTGGAGTGAGTGATTGAGATGTTGTCTCAGACACTTGTTGGTCTTCAACAGGGCATAATGTAATTCAGGTTCAAGTCCATTGATCTGTCTCTTTTTTTATTTATTGTGTAATTATGTTAGTATCTGTACCATGACATGTTGGTCCTCTCCTTTCTGCATACGTACTAGTTAATGTTGTTGATGTCTTGAGCTGGGGATAACAAATCCCCCTATCCTGTATATGTAAAGTGTTTTGAATGGCTTCTCCTTGCGTAAATGTACAACTTGGTATGCAGTATTATAACGTGCACAAACCAAGAAGTGATCATTTCTGGTATAGCCCTTTAATTGGTACAGAGAGCTGTTATTTTAAGTAACGAGCAGGACATTATTAAGCATATCACTGCTTTTAGCTTTTTGCCCCGTTGTGGACGGTAGATGTGCTGCAGGATTTCTGTGCTGCTGTTTCTAACAACTTTCCAACACTTTTTTTTCCCCAGAATGCTGCCTTTTTATACGGCCTCGGCATGGTTTACTTCCATTACAACGCATTTCAGTGGTAAGTGCTTTAAAAAAATGTCCTTTTCATCAACCTGTTTTACAATGATTTACATTTGGTCGGTTTTAAAATGTGTGGGTTTGACAGCTTCATTCTTTGCTTATTTTGGCAAATCCACCTTTTGCTTTCTTACCTCGAGTAGGATGAGAACTTGATTATAATTTCATCTGAGCTTCGGCCTAGTTTAGAACAAACACTTGACACGAGGAAAAGCAACTAGCCTCGTTTCCCAAGAGGTGCCCTCTAATTAGGGCTGCAGATAACGATTATTGTCATTATCAATTAATCTGCAGATTATTTTCACGATTTTAACTTGAAAAATGACTGAAACAATTAATCGATTATCAAAATTGATTTTCTTTCCAGCAACTAATTGTTGCAGCTCTACTTCTAATCCCTCTACAGCTGTTGTCATGGGCTCTGTGTTGAACACATGTACACACACAAGAGACATTAGGGATTAACCAGCAGTTCATTGAAGTGTCTGAGCTCTTTACTGGTCGTCAATAACTGGCTCACAGTGAAGGAGGTGAAGCACTCGGAGCTGTTGCACTTAATTGTTTTGGTGGAGGTGGTCTGGTTCCCTGCTTCCAGTCTGCCAGGTGAAACAGCGTTCTCCAACAGCAGGCAAGACTGCAGGGTCTGTACACGTCATCTGTACACATGAGTCCTGCTTCAGTTGGTCAGACATGTCGGTGAGTGGCGAGTCCTGGCAGAATTAAACATTTTGAATGGGAACACAAGGCACATCACGTCTAGTTACAGACCTGCAACCTGCACACGAGTTTGTGGTGATGTGAGCTGCAGGTGAGATTTCTGGAAGGCTGCTGTCAAGTACTGAGTTGATGTGCTGGATAAGAGATGTGTGGGCAATGTGTCGTCTTATATAATGTGAAGAGAAGCATCACGTTCCTTTCTCATTTATTAATGTGCTTATTTGGTAAGTTATATATTTGGCATAGCAGGAAAAGCACAGGTAGTTAATAACATAATACATGATTGCTGCCTTACATTGAGGCGTCCTGGTAAGCAACATGCACCAGGCCTTAAATTATGATCTCCTAAATGGGATGCAGCCGTTTCACCAGCGTTTGTTTTGCTAGGACAAGTCAAAATAACTTCTCTTTACCAATATCTGTGATTTAATAAGACAGCTTGTTTCCTCAAATGTCCTCACATGTTGAGCGTTCTCTTATTTGGGCGTCTTTATGACATGTCGGTGTACGTACAGTGTTATTGTTTGTCTATTGGTTGCAGCGCAGCAGCAGGGAGATGTGCTTTGTGTTTTGATGTAAGGTAAGGCTTGCTCTTGCTGTGTCCTCAAATGAACCCTACAGCCGAAGTAGCGGTGGCAGCTTTCCAACATGTCGAATGACAGCAGCTGGCGTGGCATTATCTGTCTTTGTCTGCTGCCTCTGTGGCCGTAAGTAAACTACCACAGCAGAACATCACTTTGGTCTGTTGTCTAAGTCCAAACCAAGTCTTTTAAGCTCTCTTTCAGTGGTGGGAATTGAACTGTGGCTGTATGTATTACTGTGTTCTACCATCCTGCTTTTTATAATAGCATGGGCTGTGAAACTGTGTATTTTGCAGTTTGTTAGTCCAGGCGTGGACAGTTTCCGGTTTAAAAGTAAACAAAAGCACGGCTAACGGCAAACCACTGTAGGCGAGGAAGACGGGTCCGATGCACGCTGGAGATTTATTCCAAATCACTCAACACCCGTGTATCTCTGGCACACTGCACATGTTGCTGTTGTTTGCATGCTGCGTGTTACAGTTTGGACAAATCAGGCGGTTTTGAATACAGCCTGTGTTTGTTTGGATTGTCCAAAAATGGGAAGTAACATCCAGTGTTTCTCCCGCTGGGATGCGTTGGATGTCCTGTGATGTTGTCCAGGTCACATCGGCCTCTTCAGGTGGGGCCCAATACCCACTGGGGCTCAGTTCTCGGGGGGGGGGGGGGGATGAGCCTCATCTCTCTCCCACAGGGAGGACGGCATCACTGCCACGGACTGTTACTAGCAGCTGTTGTACCACTCAAAGCTACAATAGCTTTGTTCATCTTTCACTCAGTTACATCTCTCGTAAAATGTGATGCGTCAACATTTATGTCATTTTAAACACTAATAAAAAGTGTTTTTGTACTGCAGCTGCTGAATCGTCACACCAGGACTGAGACCTTTTTTATTTGTTTACATTTTGTGGTTTTGTGCATCTATTACAGTTGATTGTGCACAGCTTTTAAATATGTAGACATCACTGTTTGCTCGGACAGGTGCACTGCTTCTGAACCAAGCACCTTTAACCTCTTTTAGCTAGCTTGCTAGTGGCCTTTCTCCTCCGTTTTGCCCACTGCTTCCTCATCCATGACCTTGAAGGCCTCCAGTGCCGTTGCCCTGCCAAGTTTGTGTGTCCCCATCTGAGGCCTGGGGAATGTGTGTGGGGGTGGGGGTGGCATTTTGGGCTCTTGAGGATGGATTATGTCACCGTGAGCCCAAAGCCCAGGAGAATGCTGGGGAGCTGTCAAATGGTAAATGTTACTTCACCCGGAGAGAGACACACTGTCCTGAAAATGAATGTGTGTTTGTTTTGTAGTCATCACAAAGTGCATAGAAATATCATGCATGGTTTAATGTAGAGCGAGTGTGGAACATTTACACCATTAAAATATAAAATAATGCACCAAATGCATCCACGTACTGGAGCCAGATGATGTTGCATTGAGATAAATGTGTAGTGTCTTTGCTGTCAGATGCCCTTTTTATTAGCAGAGACAGAGGTTCTTTGCTCATCTTCTGGCCCGAGTCTGCCGTACGCTGTGTGTCACAGCGGATTCTGGAGAAGAGCGGCGCTCTCCAAGCATTCACTCCGGACTCAGCCAGCCAGTGAGGGAGGAGAGGGTGAACGCGGGAGGGAGGGACCAGATAAACGAGTGGGAGGAGGAAGAGGACAAGGGGAACGGGGGCAGCGAGTTCAGGGAGTGTGTGAGCTCGACGCTCTGCTGTTTCATGCAGGAGATGCAGCTTCATGCTGACATGCAGTTGTGCATTGTTGTCATAGCTACACAGTGAGTGGGTTCAATTGGAAACTTGTTAAGAGAGGAGTAGAAAGTGTGTTGCTGCCACGACGGAAGCCTTTCAGCGGTCCAGCTCTTACATGCGCTGCTCTTCTGAAGCCGGCCTCGCGGCAACAGACCAGATGAACTTTGCAGACACTGGATTATTTATTTCCTTTCATTTTTTATCCAAATGGGACAAATGTCACTGGGTCGCAAGAGCCACGCTTTTAATTGAGCTGTAACAGATATGAACAGTTTGTTAACGAGCTGTGAGAGTGGACAGAGTTGTCTTGTGACTTGATTTTGCAGAACTGTCACCCACTATTTACTATTTATGATGTCTGATTCTGATGTCTCAAAAGATATGCTTAGTGTTTTTGTTTGGTGAAATATAACATGGTAAATTGTACATGTAGCATAATAAAACTAGTAAAATGAAATATCTCATACGCAAGGCGCTTCCAGACATTTCTCAGAGGTGAAAGTGAGTGTTTCTGCATCCTTTCTTGTTAAATTAAGTCGAAACAAAGACGGCAGCATAAGACAACGACTGTAACCAGTTATTACAATGGTGTGTGTGTGTGTGTTTCTGTCTTTATTAAACATACATATGTTCATATGTCTTTTTTTCCCCCAGGGCAATCAAGGCGTTCCAGGAGGTGCTTTACATTGACCCCAGTTTCTCAAGAGCTAAAGAGATTCACCTAAGACTGGGTCTCATGTTCAAAGTTCACACAGACTACGAGTCAAGCTTAAAGGTAAATAACAGAATAAAGATTCACTTTGGTTCACGCTTTCAAGCCAGTTGTCGTCCTGGCAACCTGTTACAACAGTCGGGGTGTAAGTGATTTATAAATGATCTGTTAGACACGTTTGGATTGAATTGCTTTTGGCTGATCTTGGTCACACTTGTAGAAATACACCTTTTCACCTAAACCTCTTAATCACAATTGCTATACACTATCATAATAAAGGTAACACTTGTGAGATGTCTGCAGAGGTGCAAGCATCAGTGTAGATGTTACTGGGTCACAGTAAAAGGAGATGAAACACAGCGTCAATGAAAGATTTAATTTCTGCCAAAATAAATAAAAGTACGGTTTAGGAGTCAATATCTTATTGGGATTATGCAGTTTTCTCCTAAACTCTCAAGCAAACCATAATACAACATGTGAACAATACCTGCACCGAGGTCGATTCTCATAATGTGACGCAGAGTTCGAGTTGTATTTCCTCAGGTAACAACATGCAACCTATGTTCATTCCATCTAAATACAACAGTTTTTGGCTTTGTTTTAATAGAATATTCATTGTAGATGAACATGGTCAAGATAAATATACATACTTTCATCATTATATCTAAATAATCGCACTATGTAGTGAATCCTGTAAATCTGCAGTCGGCCTGCCAACGCAGGACGTCTTCAAACCATCGGTTCACCCAGGGATTGATAACATTCACGCCGGCATGCATTGTAAACCCGACGCCTCCTTCTTGCCTAAAGAGACGTGACCACCCCAGACTAACAAAGGCAGGTGGATCATCTGTCTCGTCTGTCTGAGTTAAACCCCGGCCTACAGTCTCCGGACACCTGTGAGCTCGTGACAGACGTCCAGGTTGTAACGCGGGACCTTCTGACTGAAGCTAATGGATCTATTGTTGTCTGAGAGTCCTGGTTGCCTTCAGGGACAGACTGCTATCTGATCCTGGTCTTTGTCCCACTCCAGACATTCTGTCGCACGACTTTGTATTCTGTATTTTAATTAATTTGCAGGCTATTGGGCTCTGCGGAGCACTGCTTTACATTTGGGTGGCTGTGTGGGGAAAGGACAAGGTCATATTCAGAGAATATACTCATCTATTTCTTGTAAATGTTTCACTTTAGTCTCTGAGAAAATGAGTTTCTTTCTCGTAAATTTACAACTTGAAATAAGTTAAATTAGTGAAATAATTTCTTTCTCTGAATATTTCCCTAATATGGCCCTAATACACCATCATAGTTCCTTCTCCAAAGGAGTGTCGTGGTAATTGATCATTATTAGTGCTTGAATCGGTGTAACAAACGTAGCATTCGCTGCAAAGCTTTTACAGTGGGTTTTGCATTAAACACTTGTTGAGTTTGTGTACCTTTTTTTATTATAACATTATCAAGATGGTGTCTAGGAGAAAATGCACTGTATAGGGGTGTGTGTGTGTGTGTGTGTGTGTGTGTGTGTTGCTCGTGGTGGTACAGTATTGTGTTAAATAGGCTGCACGTGCTGCACGTCCTCACTCTCTCTGTTGCACTCCCTCCCTCTTAGTCCTGGCTCATTGCCAGCAACACACACACACACACACACACACACCACTGGCCCAGTTATCTACAGGGAGGGGTGGGTGCCTGTTCAGAGGAGCAGAGATTGAATAAAGGCAGGAGAAGAAGGGAAATGGAAAGAGAAACAGGAAATTGGTAGAAAAGAGCAGATTTTTGGGGAGGAAGGGAACGTGGAGACGGATTAGGATGCATGTTTCATGGTGCTTCCTCTTCGTTAGATGCACGTTGGATAGAGGAAGAGACTGCGAGGCATCAGGTGATGGAGAGCTGCCTGCTGCTGTAACCTCGTAAGGGTCGCTTCACTGGTCTTCTGTTCTTTACATTAGAGGTGTGAATCTCTGAGCAGCTGCGATGTGATTTTATCAAACGATTATCGTTTTTTTATGAAATCTACTTTTTGACTCACCTGTTTACTGGGTATCAGGAGAACAACTTAATTCCCTCAACAGGTTAATTTGAAACTTGTTTCCTGACAGGGAATGTTCTTATTCAGTTTAATTTACATAGCACCATATCATAAAGTTATCTAAGGGCACTTTGTCGTATAGAGCAACTGTTATTCCAACGTGTGCTGATCTAACGTGTTTTCTAGGATCCAGTGTGGATGATGGAGTGTTTTATGCAGGACTAATGTTTGTGAATGTTTGTTGCGCAGCTACTTTTGTAAGTAGGGGGAGAGAGTTTTAAAGACCTTCTTCCTCTGTTACAGTGGTTGGCACAAAGCGTGTGGGTTTTAGCAGCAGAGAGAAGATGCTGGAGGCTGCTACACACGGCTATTTTGGTACAAACCAACACGGATGGCCTCCTGAGATACACTCGCCCCAGAACCTCAAGGCTGTAGCCTAGCGTAGCATGTTTTACATCTGTTACGTTTCACTATCCAATTGGTTAAGCGACAAAGAACGTACGTCGAGAACTGAGTTTTAAATTTCCCGTTGAGTTATCGTTCCAGAGGAGAATCAATGCCCCTAGTGTGTGTACACGCATGCACACACACACACACACACACACACACGCGCTAACTTTCATTCCATTAGGAGCTGCTGATTTTGCCAATGAGTGTGTTTGTGCACTGGTGATGAGTTGGCTGTCTCTGTAGAGCCGTGTAGCCATAGAGAAGAGCTTTGAGCTGAGAAAGGAGGTGAGATAGAGAGGAGGAGGTGTGTGTGTGTGGGGGGGGGGGGGTGCACTGCACTGCACTGCCTGTTCCAGCTTTGAGGTATTGTGTGTCATCTCTCTGCACTCTCCACTGCAGCCGTCTGCTGAATAGTAATCAGTGACACCAGGATAGAAGAGGGGGGGAAGGAGGGAGGGAGGGAGAGAGAGAGGAAGGCGAGACATGGGGAGGGAGGTGGAATGCCAAGCTGACGATCCTGCTGCATTATCTGCCTGCCGGTAGAGCAAGTGTGAAAGAGAAGGATAGAGGAGACGGAGGGAGAGACCTACAGGAGGATGCAGGGGCTCCAAGAGGAGTGTGATGTGCCGGCGATGTAGGTAACGCGTCTGACTACGTCCTCCGACATGAATGGATCTGGCTGTGATGAGTGTGTCTGATGCTTTGTGGCTCATAGTTTATTCTCAGCCGGGTTTTGTGTGTGTGAATGTGTGAGACTGTGTGTGTGTGTGCATGTTTCAGTCTGACATTGAGCGTCTGTGGAGCTGCTCCTGCAGGGTTTCTCCTTTTTAAGTGTGTTTGTGGTTGCAGCTATCTTTTGCCCCATCTGAGATGACAGCTGCTGATATTTGCCTTTTTTTTAAGGTTTGAGAATTGTCTCTTCTTCTTCTTCTTCTTTGAAAGCCTGACCAGTGGAGCAGGGCAACACCAGCATTACAGTCTGTTCTCTAACTGTGTGCTAGATTCTTGTGTGCAGCTCCTGGTTCTCATGTTCAGGAGCTGTGAGTTTCTACTGACCCAGATAAGAGACACTGGTGGTGTTTTAAATGCATGACGCTGTGTGTGACTGCAGCGGGTCATGGAGCAGTTTCCCTGTCACCTTGAAGCCACCTATGGGTGCCGGAGGTCTTTACAGGATCAGACACCTCACTGGAATTGAATATTTTCCACTTTATCAACCAGGTAGGACTGTCTGCACATGTCTGATGCCCTGCCGTGCTGCAGTGCACGTCTTAAGTAAAGCATAAGGTCAAAATAATGGTGGATTACCATAACATGTCCACATAGGAGGGACATAATAGCCAGAAGAGAAACCCCACAGTTGTCTCTGCAGCTGTGTGATGTACTCATGGGCTAATCTGCTGACTGACCCTGGATGGAGATATTAGATCGTAGCGTGCCACGCCTTGACAGCCATGCTGAGCCTCTGCAGACATCTGCCTTACCCAGCAACACTGCCTTTACTTCAGATGATGGGATATGATGCCTGCTGCCGGATATATCGGTGTCTGGTTTTGGACAGAAGGAAGGAGGGATGGTTGGTGCAAGATGACAAGAATATCTGTGGTCCCGCCCCCCCCCAGCTGTCACTCATCATGTTACAGTCAGCCGGGTTCATTCATGGTTTGTTGTGGATTTCAGTGAAGCAGATTAGATGGAGAGGAGCCTCAAATATAAAAACCCAGTGCTTTTTGTGGTCTGAGAAATTAGGTGTAATTAGGTGTTTATCTATTTTCGTTGATGATAATAAAATGCCTTTCTTCTTCTCTGCAGCATTTTCAGCTGGCTTTGATTGACTCCAATCTCTGCACTTTGTCCAAAGCTGAAAGTAAGTAGTGTTTGTTATAACACCCACACACACACACACACACACACACACACACACACACACGTAACAGCAGCCTGTCAGTGGCACATTGCACATGCTTGAAAGGGTGCAGGAATATTTCTACAGAGCAGGTTTTCCTCTCTGCTGCCGTCTCACTGCCGACTCTGCCCAAGACTCGGGTTGCCTAGGAGACAGCACATGGAGAGAGAACTGGAAGTGCTTGTTTACACACACACACACACACACACACACACACACACACACACACACACACACACACACACTGTGATTTCATATTACATGTACACTCTGGGGAACCTGTCCCACTCCCCCTCCCATCTGTGCTCCGTATGTTTGCAGTCTGTACCCACTGAAGTCCATGAGGTGAATTTGTGAATCTGATTTTATTTTTTCTTACACCCCCCCCCCAC
>JAVQJL010026054.1:0-12167 GCA_036024295.1 Nannoperca obscura | reverse complement strand
ACGATATCTTGTTGTTTTCGCCCATGATTCTATGCACTTTATGTAAAGCTCTTACTTTTTGGAAGTCGCTTTGGATAAAAGCGTCTGCTAAATGCCTAAATGTAATGTAATGTAATTTTGAGTTTAACGTGGCTCGTAAAGATTCTTGAAATCCAAATTTTAATAATGGACTTAATTTTGCAGCAAGCTTGTATATCTGCTTAATTGTTGCATTCAGGGCAAAACACTACAGTTTATTAGACTAATATGCTATGATTTTATATTGTTTTTATGGCAGGTCACAGTAGATCATCCGATAGGTACTGTATGTTTATTGATGCTGACTCACTGTAAATAAGAAAACAGCAAACAACTCCTAACATTTTTCATCCTGGGATTTGATGGAGAGTTTGTTAGAAAAAGAACAGTTACTGTATGTGGAGTCATTTTTCCAGTGTTATTTGACTTGGCTGATATAATTCTACTTTCGGCACAAATATGCTCATGGTGTACATAGTTAGAAAAACCCTCATTATGGAGCGATGCCAGTTGCAATATGTGTGTTTTCAGAGAGGATGGTTTACTCCATCTGTCAGATGGTGTGAATCTGGGACATACCGCTTGCATCACGGTCTGAGGTGCATTCCTTGTCACTGTGAGGTGGAGAGTTTGAATCAGGCCATGAACCTTTGGCATATGTCATCCCACTCTCTTTTTCCATATTTCCTGTCCCTTGCCACTGTCAGCTGGCCAAGGCAACATGCCATGAATGTAATCTTCAAAAAATAGAATGAATATTTGTAACATTATTAGTTGTGTTTTTTTATTCCTCAGGATTTGTACTTTACTTGTAGAATTGCATACAATATTTGTATTATTCTGTACACATTTAGGATTTGATACAAAATTGTCAATCTGATAAAAATGTTAATGAAAATAGATTTATATACTTAATTACCTTGTTTGTATTTTTTGTAAAATATTATATAATATTTTATTTTGCAGTTGTGATGTTGAATAATTTTGTAGACATATTAGCTTAATCCTGTGCTTAGCTATATATAAAAGAAATGGTCATACATTTATACTTTAGCTACATCTAGGTATGTTGATAGTTTAGTATGCTGTAAATGTGGAAAGTTATTTTTAAATAGGTTTTTGTTTTCAGTGAGTGAATATTATTTTGTGTGAGAATGATCCTGCCAGAAATGTGCTCAAAATGCAGCTAGACCAGAGACGTTCTTTTCCTGCTCCTCACCTAACCCTGGTGCTGGATCCCAGTTTGATGGACCAGGAAGGTGGTGATGTATGGCATTTTTGAGGCTGCTGGAACAGATGGTCCTTCAGCACAGTATAGTGGGCCAGTGGGGTGGAGATCCACAGATTGTTCTTTGTTGCTACATTGGTGTGGAACTTTCTAATCTAGTGTAACTGATGACAGAGGACATCTTCCTCAGCTGCTCTCTCCCAGGGGCCTATCATTCTCCCCTTCCATGTATCAGTCACCTCACAGTCAGACCATTTTGTCATGCTACAAAGACTTAGCAATACCTCCCATGGTGTCTCCAACTGTATTACATTATACTGTATAGTATATATAGAATATGTAGCTTTCCACATAAATCTTGTCCCTCCTTTATATGGTGAGTTTAAATATATGTGGTGTCATGCCGAATAGGACACAGAATGGCAAAATGAGGAAAAAGAAAATCAGGTGGAAGTTGAAAAAGTTTACAGTTAATATTAGTTTCACTTGAAACCCTTCTAAACAATGACAATGAAAGACATCCCATTGTCTGATCAGCTCTGCTGTGGTCGTGTTTCCTATTCGTGGGCTAATTTGAACATCCCACTTACTTCTGGCTCATTTCAGCAGGAACAGGAAATGATCGACCTCCTATTGCTAACCCTGTGGGACACTGCTGACCACAGCACTCAGCACTAACCAGCATTACAAAGACATCATTACAAACAACATATGTGTGACTGATGGAGACCAACTGCCTTTGCTCAAAAGAAACATCAACATAGACAACAGAGAGCACCTTTGAAGCAACATTGTAGTCATGTGACAGTTGCAGAGGCCCTTGGGGCAAGCCAAAAATGCTCTTAAGAATAAGGGATGAATGGGCAGGTGATTGAATGCTGTCAGAGAAAGGGGGATAGACTGACAGAATGATCTAATGCTCTGTCAATCTACGGATGTGGCTTTAATGGAAAAGCTTGATTTTCCTCCTCTTTTTTTTATCTCCCACTCAAAGTAACTATCCAAATAGTGGTTTTTAACTGTGATTACTTGTAAGTATCAGTGATTTTCTTTATGTGTTGCAGAGCAAAGGGAGAAAATGCAACATGTCTAACCTTTGAATGAGAACCTTCTTGCCTTTTGCAGGTGGCTGTTTACGATTTATGGGGTCTCTCACAAAAAGTGTTCATCGTCAGTGCCAGCTGACATCTGATGAAATGTATTATTAGGCCTGTCTCTAGTGATAAATAATAATGTTCATTTTCATTGTTTGTCCATATCAACTAATGTTTACAGTATTTTCACATTGATGCCATTTAAACTGAAATATTTAGCTTATTTGTATATGTGGGCTTTTTGTTTGGACCTAATTGCATCTGCTCTTGCAAAAACACAATGCTATTAGAAAAATATATATTTTGTCTCTGTGTCGTCTTCTGGCCTCAAACAGTGAGGCCTTTTTATTGGAATCACTCAGCGTATTGGAAATGTCAAATCCATCTTGGCGACCTCTGTAATGAGTAGAGGGGTGCTGGTTTAAAGTCATCATTTTGTTTTATTCACCATTGGATTCCATAAGGAAAATCACACACCGAGTCCTCAGTCACATGTTAATGAAAACACAGTGGACCTTGAATTTGTTCCTAGAGGTCCTTCTTTAGTCATAGCCATAGAGCATATTTGGACATGGCTGAGCTAAATTACATCAACAGCGATGTCATGCACCGGCCTTATAAAGTTGGTTTTGCACAGAAATAATTTGAATGTGTCCCCCCATCTCCCCCGTGCAATTTTCCTCTTGGATTCCTGCTCTGGTGAAACCATTTTGCTGTGGCTGAACATCTACTGGGACCTGAATTCTTACTCCCTCATTTTACGTAGAAGTCAGAGAGCCCAAATGTTAAATCTGAAGAAACTGAGTATGATTGAGTGACACGGCATTATCTCCGCTGTCTTGAAGGGATTCTATAAGACACAAGGGAAGGAGGTAATATAGGTAGTTATTACCTGATGAAAACAAATTACAGTAACACGGCTGTTTTGAAGTGTAAATATCAATGCAGCTAAACCAGTTTCTTTGATGTCCCTAATATACTTGTGGAGTCTACCTCTTATTTAACAAAAAAGCTTGATTATCAGCAATTCACATGTGGGCCTTCTCTCCACAGACGCATGATTAAAGGTAAATATACTTAAGCAGCCCCTGGGCCAAAGACTTCATTGGGCCAAGGGGTACACTTTTTAAAGCTCACTGTTGGACCAGCATATGGTTTCGGCATGTGGAAAAAATAAAAGCTGTGCACACAATGAAAGAGCCGGGTAATTCCATTTGCAATTGGACGTAACACTTTGCAACAAGATACTTGGGCAGAGAGAGGATTGAGTGTGTATTCAGTAATAATCCTGGAGAAGGGGGGGGCAAGAGGAGTCAAACTGTGCAATTACCAGTAAAAAGAAACAACACAGGACTCTTCACATCTACACAGAACAGCACAGTTGTTTCTTAATTTCTTAATTCAGCACAACAAACTGACTCAGTGTGCCCTGATAGAGGACTTTGCTTCTGGCTGAATTATTGCCGGATGTGTTCGTCTCTCTGATGCTTCCAGCTGTATGCTAGAGAGGTGATTTGATATGCTGTATGTACAGCATGTTGACTGAGTTGGGCTTCATTTAGTGAAAATCACACTTTAGTTTTAGGGACGTTTGTGTAGCTTACAACTGCATATCATTTGCCTCTTCCACTAACCCCATTTTCTGTAGCCTGAAGGGATACCCAGGCTGTCCCTTAGATTTGATTTTGCCACAAAGGGAGTCTGATCAGGAACCTGGGACCCAGAGGGGAAGAAGGCAGCGAGGCCTAATGATGAGAGGAGGGGATTTGTGGTCTGCAGTATCAACCCCTACACCCTCAACATACGTTCACGCATCTCTGTGTAGCTGCACAGTGACAGTGGGAAGACCCTGGAGTGTCAACCCAGTTGTCTCTGAAGTTTTGTCTACAGAGCCATGGATACTGTGTACAGGTCAACATGGTGCCTACAGCCTCACTCATGAGGCATGCTCTTCATCAAGCAAAACTGAATCTGAGTAGAAGACGGTGATCAGAATATAAGACAGGAACAAAAGCATTCACCATTCTCTACATACAGTACAGCATTTCAAATATCTGCCATTTCAACATGACAAAAAATATTACACCATATAAAATAGAACAAAATGATTTCATTGCATGTGAACCATGTAATGAATCCAATATTCTGCTAAATAAAACACTGTTCCATAGCTTCAGCTTCTGGTCATATTTGAGATTATAATGATGGTTGCTTGTTTCTGACTGACAGAATATTAAGGTAGTGATGTAGCAGTATAATGTTATATTAGTCAGGCAAAGTTATTGGAATACTGACACAATCCTGAAAATTAGTCTTTAATAACTTAATTGAATATTTCTTTATTTGCCTTCCACTTGATGGAATTTGGGCAGTTTATATTGTCTTCAGCAAAATTTTAGGTTGATGTTATTTATACCATGTATGTATGTATGTATGTGTGTGTGTGTATATATATATATATACATATATATATTAGTACAGACAGCATCGTTTTAGTGAAACCTGTAATTCTTTGCATGCCAGTCTTTATTTATTGCCCAATTTAAACTATCTACAAAAACGATCCATCAAGTATACTGTAGCTTTGTCTCGATTTCTTAAAATTGTTAAGATGAATGACATATTTCACGACACAATTACTCAAAATGAGGTTAATTACATCAAAGAATTCTCAAACTACATGATATAAAGGGTATTTTCCCCCTAATATGGCTTAACCAAATTGTAGTATTTTGGGGGGTTTATCTTGCAGAACGAGGAATGTGATTTCAATGCTTTTGCTTTACCTTTAGATTTAGTGTAGCAATAAACAATAAAGATTCTTCATGTCTGATTTATTTAGTCAGGTGATAGTAAAGCTCAGGCTGGAGATAGATTCATATGAAATACCATACTAATGAAACAGACACAGCCACATTGAGTAATTCTTATGTTAATCTTGTGTTGCCAGAAAGCAGGATCTACATAATAAAATGTTACAGGGCATTTCACCAACCGTGTCAGGGTTTATATATTACCTATTACCATATGTGGGCTGGAAGTTTTTCTTCTTTTTTTTTTTTTGACTGAAGTTTTTATGTTCAGAAGTTAAAATGGCATTATCCATGTTGTGTAAATACTTAAATTCAAGTATTACTGGTGTTCAGCAATTATTCTACTATTCCCATAATTGAATTAAGCACTTATTTTCCTCTGTGGTGGGTTTGTGCTAGTTAACAGGCACGACCAGGCAAGAATTCTTTGTTTCACATCACTGTCACTCTTATTCCTCTGGGCAGCTTGACAGCATCTTAGTGTCAGGATTTCGAGAGTCTCTAGCTTTTAACCGTCTTAGCTGACAATACGTCCATTTCTTGACAGCTTAAATTCCTCCATTGCATTGCCATGTGACAACAGAATTTTCTCCTGCCTACTCTTCACTCTTCCCTTCCCTTTCCTTTCCTTTTCTTCTCTTTTCATACATGGTTATGCCTTTCTGTATTCCACAATCAATTATCTTTAATTTAATTCTATGGGAGAAATGAGGCATGTCAGAAAATGTTGATACACTTCCAGTTTTTAGTGTGATTTTATCTAATTCCCACTGCAAACTGGAAAGAGTTCAAGTTTCTGCCGTCACAAAGAAGGGTCAGGGCGGGATTTGGAGTATGGCAGCCATGGAAGCATTATTATGATTAGTGTTTACAGAAGCTGCCATGCTATCTTTGCACTAGAGTCTTAATATAGGCTCTGGCTGTTAGTATTGTGTTCGCACAAAAGGACGCGCTTGGCACCAGAAGCAAATAGCCATTGCTGGTAATGTGTAATGGTGACAAAATATTCTCCCTCTTTTCACCTTAGTTTGGTTAATCTGCTAACACTTTACTGTCGGATGTCAAAAGCTCAGGGCCTCGCTATCTTTCTCTGACTCTGCAGGTGTGTAATATTCATTGATGATACAGGAATAGTATTTTGAATATAGCTTACAAAATGGAATGCCATGTGGCGTCAATATTGCTTTTCTGGTGTAGAGGAGAGTGTGAGCTTCCCTGCAGATCCATGTCTAATTGGCTCACGCCATAGTTTGTCAAGTCCTGTCCTGTGGCTGTTCTTCAGTGCCCATTCACACCTCTACCCAGCATCTCTGCAGGTGGAGTGTGAAATCCATTTGTTTCAAGGTAGGAACCAAAGCGCGGTCTGCCCCGTGACAGACCATTTTGTCTGCAGCTCCAGACAGTTCCTATTGAGCTAAACAGGTATAACTCAACGGTATAACTCAGGCGGCTAATAGCGAGTCATTAGAGAACCTTCAACCCAAACCCAAAGCGAGTGTTTCTGCCTTGGTGCAGCGGCCACCCATTGTTCCACGTTGTTCAGTGATAAGCAGACAATTAGTGGTTCGACTAAGCATCAGCAGGGGTCATGAATCATGAAGTCGTATCATGTTGACCTGGTTCAACCTGGGCAGTACAAATTAACCCCTTAAGAAGCCAGTTTAATAGCATTGCTTCCTTTTATGTGCTTTAGCTTTTAAGAAGATTCACCACTGGATGTGACATAAATAGGTCCTTACCCAATAGTGAAGTAGGAGCACTTAAGTGGTGTTCAGTTCTTATGGCATGGTTAATGACTGACCTTTTGAAGCATTGTACAGGGATAGCCCTGAGAAATGAGTCTGCCATCCAGAGCCACAGATAACCTGCAAGCTGACCTTGACTGCAGGTAAACACCAGGTTTGTTTGTGACTCTTTATAAAAGCCATGACCATTAACATGTTCTGAAGGCATTTGGGGTTAGCCATTCCTCAGAGGCTCCCTGTGAAGATTTAGTGCCTAGTGCCACAAAGTTTACTTCCTGACTGAGGAATAGTACAGGCCTAATGAGAATGAGGAATTCAAAATGCTAAATCACCACAGTTAGGGCACCACCTGTCTCTGGTGTGCCCTGGTAATTATCTTGCATCACTACTTTCTCATTTTCTGCCCACCGAGATGACATTAGCATAGAACAAGAATGGCTCTGCATTCACTAGATGAGGCACTTGGCTGATTGCATGCTTGTCCTGACCCCCCATGTCCAACACACACAACTAGTGGAAGCTCTCCAGATCATAATGAACCCATAGGATGTTTTCTGGCTTCTCACAAATAAACAAAGGGCTCAAATGTTAGACATTGTATAAATTAGCATTAATGACTTCATTATGTTTCTGGACACTGTTCTATTCTCACAATCAGCGCTTCATTAAGTGGTGTTGGACACTTAATTGAAGTTCCTGTTCTGTTTTAAAAGGTAGCTTGACAAGTTGCACGAGTAAGCACCTGGTCCCATTTAGAACCGACACAACGGATGAATGTTTTTGAGCACTATGTATCAAACATAATCAAAGCTTGAACCGAGTTAGTCTTTTAACTGAATTTAAAACATATTTTGTAGTAGTATTTTTTTATATATTGACGTGTGTGTGTGTGTTAACTCTATACTTCAGGGTCTTGTTTCATATTATTTAAGTAGCCTAAGGCACAATGAGTTGCTTGAAGATTGACTGAGATTGCAGACTAGATATGCAATCTTTACAATAAAAGATATTTAAACTTGTTTCATGAACTTGCAAGTTGTGTAAAATTGTACTGTATTCACTGCTTTATACCATTACATCATGTATGTTTAGTCATGTATTATGTTTGTCTTGACTATCTGAATGTCCTTTCTCTGCTATAGAATAGAAAAATGGATGAATAAAGACCATGAAGTCGATAGGTGTAGGGATTGTCATTGAAGATATATCTTTGCTGACTGCCTTGTTTCACAGCCTGCCAATGCTGCATTAGCTGTCAACATTAGCAAGTTGTCAATCTCAAACTAAAAGCGAAACAAATCACCTTCTGATGGTGAGACAGCGGAGGAGTGAGGTGTAGATAAGACAGCTGATTAGAGAAACACCTGTGATCAGAATACATTATTTGACAGGATTTATAAATAGTGTAGTAGTGGTACAGTACAGCACACCATCATGTGTTTAAAGTGTGTGTGTGTGTGCGTGTGTGTGTGTGTGTATATATATATATGTATATATATATATATATATATACACACACACACTTATAATTATTTGTTATAATTCATTGCAAAATAAATAGTAATTTCATGTTACTTGGTGGTTACTGTCAGCCGAATGGTTGTAAAAAAAAAAAAAGATTAAAGAGACCGATAATGTTGCTATGGAGTTGTTAGAACTATGAAGCTACCAAGACAATTAATATGTGTCTATTATTTATCCAGTGTTGACTCTGACTGAATTACCTAGACAGTTTTTCAGCCTATTAAGTCTTTCCTGGGCCTGAGGTCTCTCAGATGTGCCTTAGGGACTTGGACCTAATAGCCTTCATTGATTTATGCAATAGGCATATGAAAGCCTGTTTTTCTCAGGTATCATTTTAATGTGTCTTTTGCACCTATGCCTACCAAACTGTCGATTGGTTTTTGCCTCTTTATGGAGCTGTAGAGGTGAGTTAGTTAATGATACCACCACTGTGTGAAGATTAGAACTCACTTATCTGCCTGTGCTATGGATCCGGGTTCTGGACCAACATATTAATCATAGTTCTTGATAGAGTTGCAGTATGGTGGAAAAGAAGCTCACATCCACATGAAAGGGGAGTTACTGTGGTAGAGAAGAAAAACTTTTCTTACTCTTTTCTTACACTTCTGTATTTAAAACGTTTTTCTCAGCGCAAAACATTTTGCTTACAATGTTGCATACATGCCGTCATTCATTAGTTCTATACTCCTGTCCATTGCAGTTTAGGCTCTAGGATCAAAAGCTTTCAATTATTGTAAGTCTTTTCAAAAACTTGTGTGAACTAATTGAGCCCTGTGGTCCAGATAAAAAGTTCCATTTAAATATTCAAATCACTAAACTGTCCTGAGGCTCCTCATATTGTTCATTCACGTTAAAGTTGTGCTTTGAAAAGAGTCTGAGAATAGAAATGCACTACTTTTCAAAGCAAAGCTTAAAGCACACTCACTCAGACAGACTAAATGGTAACATTTGAGCTGTGCTAAATACCAGGGGATGCAGTCATTGTGGACGTTTTCCTGTTGCACTGCAAAAAAAAATCTCTTCTCTTTGTAATTTATACATAAACTACTTTTTACTTCCAAAAAATATAGTTTCTTCAACAAAGATGAATCTGTGCTGTTAGTCATTTAGACTGCTTTCAATAGTTATTAAGCCATTTTAAGAATTCTGCAGAATGATGTCATTTTCTTGATGCGAGTGCAGCAATGTGCCTTATCCTGTCTTATTTGTTTACAAAAGCCCTGACTCCTGTGAAAGTGGAATTAATTCACTCCATTGGCAAGTTTTTAAAATTATTTTAAGGAAATTTTTGTTTAATTGCAGAATATTGCATTAAAAGGCTTGTTAAGATGTTTTGGGGGATTTAATACTGATTGACATAACAATAAGCCACGGTTAAGACAAGAAACCATTCAGCAATGACATGTAATTGCACCATTTAAATACTAAATATTGCAGAAACTGAGGTTGCTTTGTAAGTGTTCAAGTGTGGTACTAAATAAATGTTACTATTTTTTGTAGAACTTTGCACAATAACATACATATTTTTATCATAACAGTAGAAGAGCTGCAACAGAAGCGGATACATTGCTATATTTCTAGCTCTACAGATGCTTTTGTTTAGCATTGACCTTGTTTTTTTCTTTAATCATTAAGGATCATGTAGAAAACTTTTATATCTTCTGAAGGTCAGTATCTGTAGCAGTTTACAGTCAGTGTGCCTAATAGAGGTATGTTTCATCAAGGACTCCTGTGCTTCCTGCGAGGCACAGACAAGATGCACTTTTGATGTGGTTTTCTTTTGAGAAAAGTACAAGACTGGTGATAGTAATGACATCGCTCACAGTCCGCTGTAGACGCTGATTGAAGAATCTATTTTGGCTTCAGGAGTTCTGTCAGTGAGACACACACTCCTGGAGCAGGTCACTGTGATCTTTCTGGCACCCACTGGGGCTCACAAACAGGCCCCCCTCCCATTCCTCCACCACATGTCCTGGTAGAGAGATGTGAGTCCCCAAGGGAGGCTCCTTCCCAGCCAGATGCCAGCCAACGCTGCCTCCTACTGCTGCAACACCTTCATTAACATACTGACAGACCTGACAAGGATAAGAAAGCTTTATAAAGCAATCATCCTACTCTAGACACTAACAGAATATCTTCTGTTGAGCCTCAACACTTCCAGTATTACATTACTTTTTCTGATGTTTTCTTTCTAATGTGTCCGCTGTGCCTCCCTGCCTCTCTGGCTGTGATGAGATCAGACAGGAAAATCAATAAAGAAAACATTGTGGTTTGACAGTGACATGAAACACCCAAACTCATGCACGTCTGTAAAAGTGTGAGTTGTCAGAAGATCTTTGGTTGATAAAGTAACTGTGTTTTTATTTGTATTTTGGAAGAACAGGTCTTGTTTGACCAGTCACATTTGCTGGATCAGTCACAGATCATCAATGATGTTTATGTCAAATAGGCAATGATTATGTTTCAGATGTAATAAAAGAAATTCAGTGCTTCAAAATCACTAGAGCAGTGCAAGTACAATGCATGACAAGAACAATGACACATTGACAACATCCAGGACATGTCATATCATCCATACTATTCACACCTACAATGTTTATGTATATACAGTTCCACTGCCAATTTTTTATATTTCACATGAAGAACTACAATGCTCTGACTGACTAGCATTTCTGTCTTGTTCTAACAGGTGTGCAGTGTACTGCAGTGTTACCAACAAAGAAACTAAAAGCTTCCCACCCACACAACAGGGCGACTTTCAGCCCTGCGTTGCTTTGAAGTCTGATTCAAAGCATAAAACACAGAGGTTGGGAAAAGATAAGGGAGTGTTTTCCCCTATTTTTTCAACCATCCTTTCTCTTTGTGAGAGAGTGCAAGTTCACTCTTTGTGGTCAGTGCAAGTTCACTTTTTACTACAAAGCCACTCTTGCCTTTCTAATCTGCCAGTGACAGAAAATATGGATTTTTACGAACAGCATGGTATACGTTTTGATTTAGGATTTGGTAACTGTTTTGGTAAATTGCGCCTATTTGAATAGAACAGATGACTTGCTTTTTCTGAATCCAGTGATATATATATGAGCACTACTCATTTGTTTCAACACGTTGTCGAGCTTGAATTCTGTCTGACCATCTAGCAATCGTACAGTGGTGGTTTATATTCAGCTGAGTGCCTCTGTGTCAGGAGGTGAGGACAGTAAGAGGTTTGTCAGGAGGAGAGCGCCTGTAAATAATTTAACTAGTCAGGGAATAAAGGGTCATGGGTCTTGCAAACATTGGAAGATTCTGAAGGCACTGCTGGGGCTGCGGGCAGGCTCTACTTGCCTGAGACACCTAGCACAAACACCCACAGATTTGTGTTTTTGTTTCCTCATAGTTCCAACACAATCTCTAGATTATCCAATGAATGACTACGTTGATAATGTTGGCATAACTGCCAGGTTGAAGTAAGATGATTTAAATTCCACTTTCACATTTAAGTTTGTATCTTCAAGCATGCTGGTGTGGTACAGAAGTGTTATCATGAAAGAAAAGCTTTTACAAACTAAATGATGTTCAGCATTTTGTATGCTGCATCCAATTTCCTAATGATGCAACAGCACTGTCTCCATTATCCAAGTAATTACTTTAGACATACACTACCGTTCAAAAGTTTGGGGTCACATTGAAATGTCCTTATTTTTGAAGGAAAAGCACTGTACTTTTCAATGAAGATGACTTTAAACTAGTCTTAACTTTAAAGAAA
>JAVQJL010026051.1:0-11924 GCA_036024295.1 Nannoperca obscura | reverse complement strand
CCAAGGACGGGATCTTCCCCCCCCCGTTTTGCAGGCCGGCCAAGGCAGGAAACGTCTCGCCTGTGGGTGTTGCGTCACCGACTATTTCCCCCCCCCCCCCCCCCCCCACCACCACCACCACCACCATCATCCCTTCTTCACTCCTCACACAGCAGGACTTAGGGATTTGAGCAGGGGTACCACCCAGGTCAGGCAGTGTTCGGGATTCACTCCAAACGTACAGAAAAGAATGAAAAAGTATTTTCTAGATTCCTGTTGTGAACATTCGAACAGCTACAGAATCGTCTTACAAAACAAAGTGAACAAGCAGCTTTGTTTGTGATGTTCCTGTAGTGCTGAGAAGTGTTGGGGAGGACGTTGGGTTGGTCTGATTTGACACCACAGACGAGAGTTTGAGCGAGCTTCATTGCTGGTTTCCTTGAGCCATGAAGACGAGCTTTTCTTAACCTTTTTAAGAGGATTCATAGCTACTGTGGTTACGGAGATGCAAGCCTCTCAGGCACAGCTGTTACCTGGAGGTAACTTTAGGTTTACTCTGAAATCCCGCGAGTTGTTGCAGATAAACGAAAGGATGTTACGCTTTTAACAACAAGGTCCGACACAAGTGATCAACTGGACCAATTCCAAAACTATTTGTACTTATTAGTCATTTAGACCTCAAAACTTGTAAAAATACTGGAATTTCCATTAAAGCCACTGATTGGAGCATCATCACTGGTATCATCCTCCTAGTTTTGGCCTTCGTGTTAAAACATTAACGCTTAAAAACACAGTGGCACAAGAACTTGTTGCATCCTGTTGAACTAACGACAGACAGATTTGGTCCTGATCCTGTCAACAAGACAACAAACTGGAAGCAGGACAGAGGAGTCGCAGAGTGACCAGATGGTAAATAATCAGACCTCAGAGTCTGAGCGCTGGATCTCCATGTGCAGGTTTGAAATAAATGTCATTAAGAGCGAGTCTTGAGAGGAAACGGCACATTTGGGTCAATTCAAATTGCATTGATGGTGAAGTCTTCAGTCAGTAGACTTAGAAGTTGATGTGTTAATGTTGTCGAGACGAGCTGCAGAGGACGTTTCTCTTCGGAGGCAGCAAGCGAGAAGTAAACTCTAACGATCCACAGTCTGACATCTTTAATTATTTATTAGTAGTATGACTTGATTTGTTGATTTCTTGGAAACATCTCTGTTAGGAGCTGTTCTGGATCACATCATTGTGTTATTAAAATATTTCTTCACGTTGGCTAAAAGGTTCAGATCAGAAGTTCTCCCTCGACCTCTGAAAGATCTGAGGAAGATGGTGTAATGTGATTGAAAGCTGCAGCTACTAATGGACCTTGTGTGGTAGGATGGTTTTGTGAAGCATTTTAAAGATTTAAAGCATCAATAGTACATGTCGGCTTTTCTTGTCACTTTAGAAAAGAGTCGTTTCTGCACCCACGTTCAACCATCACACAGAAAAATCCATCGGAGACGAGGCGCAGAGACGGACTTCTACACCCACAGTGGCTTAAAGAAATACACCAGACTGCAACTGTGAGACGTGACTGCTGCTTATTCTCCAACTGCAAACCTAGAATATCAAAATCAGGAGCAGAAACAGAAGTTTATCACCACATCATTGCTGGACGTGTTCCTCCTCTGATTACCTCCGTAAATATGATCTTTGTGGTGTAAGACGACCCAGCGCTGATTCATGCGCGTGGCAGAGGCAACGTTTGGCGAAACATTCCTGCGGCAGTCGTCTGGCCTTTCACAGGTTTGATTCCCGTGCACAACGAGCGTTCTGGAGATTCTTCAGCTGCTCTGTGACGGACCGGAGAGATGTCCTCATCCATCAAAGACTCTTTCACGTTGTAGATTCACTCAGTGCTGATGATTAATTCATCCGGCTCTTCTGATGGAAAATTACACTCTGTTTTGGAAAATAGGCCGAATACTGAAGCGGGACAAAATGACAGGACATCTCTTTGATCCAAGATATTTATTCAAATGATGGAAAATTTAGCTCCCGCTGTTGAAAAGATCCCGTCACTTTCAATACAAACATTAGTCTGGTTTATGAGAGAGGACACAGCCACTGATGGCAAAGAGGGAAAACATGGCTGCTCATAACAATGGGGGGAAAAAAGGGAAGGAATGGTAATATAATAATAATCCAGCCTGAAGTTTCTTAAGTCTGTGTTCAGGACAATCGTACAATTTAACCTAAATAACTTTTGTTTGTTCAAATGCTCCAAACTGCATCGGTTTGCCTGCAGGAGTTTTATCTTGTCACAATAACCAAAAGGTCTGACGCTCTTCAGACTCAGTGCAAAGATCATTTTGTGTTATTTGTGCAAATGTTCGACCGCTGAACTGTATCTGATGCCGTCTGCTGGATTAAATCCCCAAAGCTTTTGTACTTTTTGGTCATTTAGTAGAAATGTGTAAAATAAAATAGCTGTTGGTCGTCATTGGCCTCATGCTGGTTGGTGGTCCACAGTGACTGAAGCTTGATTTCCACGTCCGGCTAATGAAAAGTTTGCATTTTATTATTTTAAAATCACTCGATCTTATTTTATTTTACATTTTTAGGGAAATGAGGAGGAAAGTTGCAGGTAGTTAGTTCTTTGTGCAGATCTGCATCATGTACAGATATGTCAGGATATGCAAAATTAGGCATTTCTTACCAAGTGTGTTTTACCCTTTCCCGTCCCATCATACTGAAGATGTAGATCTTAATAAACTGCTCACAAATATCTAATTTTACTTATTTAAAGGCTCTGCAACTTCCCAAAACCGCTGTTTACTGTAGTTTTTAACGAACGCCACGCAAACAGGAGGAAATAATGCATTTGTTGGGGACTATTTTCAGCAGCGGATTAATGCACATTTGGCGCCCTAGTGAGTATTTGAGGCAGCAGGACGGTGTGTGTTGGATTGAATTAGAAAAAACTTGTTTGTTTGTGTTTATGGTGCAACAGTGATGTGGTTTAAATAGTTTCTGGGCGACAATGGAGCTCCGTATGGTGCTGGTCTGGATACAGTCGTTATGTTATGGTCCACCATATATCTCCCCGTCCTGTGTCCGGGGGGCGGGGGGGAAGCAGGTGGTTGAGTGGGTGGACTCTCAGTCCAGGCTCCTCCAAGGTCGGGGAGGTCACCTTTTAATGGGCTCGCCCGGCCCGCTAGTGTCAGCGAAAATCTAGCGCTCTATTTATTGCCTCATTGTTTCTCCGGGGCAGAGCTGGCACCGAGCCTTATTACCTCATGCAGCTGCAGGGGAGCATTTTCAAACCAGGAGCTGCTCCTTCTTTGCTTTCTTTTTGACCTTTTTGAACAGAGCCAGGCTAACGGTTTCCCTCTGTTTCCAGTCTTTAAGCTAAGCTAAGCTAACTGCCACCCGTCTCCAGCTCCTTACTTAACTTATAGACACAAGGTTGATATCAATCTAACAATCGAAAAGAAAGCAAATAAGCACATTTCCCAAAATGTTCCTTTTAAGTTATGTTTCCATGGTTAGGAAGGTGCTTGAATTTAAATATACTCCTTGAAAAGTGCTTGGTTTTCATCATCAACACGATCACTCATCAACCGAACGTCTTTTAATATTTGAAATGAAACGATCCTGTCGACATGTCTGTCGTCTCCCCGGGGTTTGTAGTTTAGATGTGGTGATAAAGCCTTTGAGGGTCTGGAAAGTTTTGGTTCAGGTACCTTGAAAGTGGCATAGAAACATTGCATGGTGCCTTCTTTCTCTCTGTGCAGCAGTTGATTTAACTCCACCTTCAGCACCACCTCTTCATCTAAAAGCCAGAGAGTCCTGACAGATTGAAATATCTGACTTCACGCGAGCCTCTCCTCCCTGCAGCCCTGCGGCCGTGCTCGGTGCAGGTCGGGGGGGGGGGGGTCTGGTGTGTGGGAGAGGATCAGGATTGTTGCTGACATCAAGAGCTGTGAGTCTGGATAATGTGGGCGCCTTTTTGAAGTGTGGATGATGGGTGATCCTGCAGCACCGAGGCTACACAGCCCCATTCATCCTGCAGATCACTCTCTCTCTCACACACACACACACACACACACACACACACACTCTGTTTTTAGGTGGAGAGCTGGAGCGAGGGAAGAGTCAGCAGACTGACGCTTGCTTTTTAATTTAGCCAGCGTGACTTTTCTCCTCGGATCAGCCTTAATGAAACGCAGAGATCTTTTCTTCCTCTCCCTCGTCCTCCTCTTTTCTGTATTAGTTTCTTTCTCTCAGCGTCGTGTCCATTTATCTTTCTCTGTTTTGAACTCTCTCTCTCTCTCAGCTGCTGCTGTCTGCTCGTTCCTCCACGTCTTCCCTCCTGCTGGTTTCCTCCATCAGTCTCTTTGTTGCTCCACCTCCTGCCTCCCTCATTCTTTCTCTCTTAATCTCTCCTGCCCAGCCTGTCTTTGTCTTTCTCTGCCTACTTTCCTCACTCCTTTCTCTCTCCTACTCTGCTGGTGCCATTTTCTTCTGGATCTCTTTGGCCTTTTCTTCTTCTGTTTACTATTTGTCTTCTCTGTCTCTGAAAGGATATTGTATTTTTCTCAGTGTCGACAAATGCCACTGCGACAAAACACCAAAACCTTTCGTCTTTTCAAAAGTGGCATGCACCGAAAGAGTAGACGGTTCCCAACCATCTCCAGGCCTGAACATTTCAGATTTCAGTGGGAACTCTGCTTTAAGTACCGTGTGAAAACGACACCCTGCATGAAATGTTCATGTTAAGATGATCATCCCTCCGTCACTTCCTCTCTCCGTCTCTCTCTGCCCTCCCTCAGAGTTCACCCCCTCAGTCGGGGGTCGGAGCTGTGATCCGGAGGGATTTACTCCTCCTTCTCTTCCTGTATTGATGTGCTTCTGTCAGCCTGGACAGGAAGAGGAAGCTGCTGACTCTCGGTGTGCGAGGTTGTCGGGGAGGCAGATTTCTGGTTTCCTTTCAGGATTTTGAAGTTTTGTGAATTTGCTGCAAGTCTGCTAATGAGATGAAGTCCTCCTCTCCATGTTTCCACTGACGGCTGCAGATATGTATTTTCTGTTAATAAGGAGGCGTGTCTTAGATTTACTGTGTATGTAAAGTTCCCCTCAGTTCAGCTGAATGCTGATGTCCACAGCTCATAAATGTCTCGCTGACCGTCAAGCAGAAGTGAGTCTTTTTGTTTCTTCACCTTCTGTCGGAGGAAGATTTAGCTTTTCACTCGATCTTTAAGGAATCATAACAAAGTCCCTCATTATTTTTCTTTCATCTGTTATTTGTGACAAAGTAGTTTGTGGATTTAAAGTTGTCTCTGTCTGTGAAGGTGTGTTCAGGTGGATCGGAGGTCCAGGACGGTTTTCTATCAAACCATCTGAGCGACGACGTGTCTGAAGCCTCGAGCGCTCAGAAACACGGACCTGCAGCTTTGACGAGAACATGTTTACTTTCAAACTGTCAAATCTTTCTCAGAAGAAACAGAGTTTTCCAAAATGTTCTCCAGAGAGTAGAAACCTGTAAGACGCTGGTGTTTCAGAGGCACCGGACCTTCCCACAACGCTGGCTCCACGTTCGGGTGCTGTGTGCATTTAACTTACTTTACACACCAGTGTACATGCGTATGTATGTTGTACGTTGTCATTAACCCGGAGTTCTCACCTCTGACGATGTTGCGATCCTAAAGACGAACGTTATCAGAGCAGCAGTTTGGGAACAGCTGGACATGAGAAGTAAATGTACAGGAGGTTCAACTGATGCACTCGAAGGTTGCCCCGGGTTCATGTTTCACCAACATGTGACGTCCCGGGTTCAGGTCCAGACCTGGACATTTGTCCTGCTGTCTCCTGGGCTGTCTGCGCTCTTCAGTGTCAATAAAAGGACCGACATGGTGAAAAGTGAAGTCAAAGATCTCTTCCTGTCTCATATTTCAGCCGATATGAAACTCAGGTCTGCAGATTCTTCTGCACGCTCCCCAAGAACAATTTTTTATGGGTTTGATCAAATTAGTGAGTGTAGATATATCAAAGCAGCGGCTGGGTAATAACTCTGTAATTGCTCCCCCCCCCCTCTCCGGGGTTGGACTGGTGTTATCAGCTCTTAGTCTCGCTGCCTCTCTGCATCCCGGAGCTGCCAGTCTCTCGCGGGGCTTGTCTCCATCTTATCTCCCCCTCACACTTCAGGGAGAGGAAGCTCTTGGAGGGCTGGGCTCGGCAGATAGCGACTGACCCCTCTCTTCCCTCTGGAGCGGGTTCTTTTTTAAATAGCCTGCAATCTGCAAACTGAACTCAAATGGCTGACTAGATTATTCCCCCCGCCCTTCCTCTCCTCTGTTGTGGGAAAACACACCCTGTTTGCTGTGCGAGGATGAGTGTGTTCCTCTTCCTCATCTCCTCCCTCGCTGCCTGTGCACATGTCTCTCCTTAATGAAGTGGGAAAACTGCCTGTGGACTCAGGTGGCACAGCTTTGAAGTTGCCGCCCTGTTGAGGGTTTGAACTCGGGGAAGGAGGGCCCCCGTGAACGTGTCAAAGGCAGAAAGCTGACAGAAGTTAAACGACTCCATAAACCTGCCGCTCACTGCCTCTGAAACGTTTCTTTCCAACTTTCCTGCTTTGATTGACTGTCTGACGTCTGCAGGCAGCCGGAGAAGAGCTGCACTTTGTTCCAGAGCTGCTAATCAAGGTGGAGGATCTTTGGAGGAAAAGCTGTTGGGTTTCTCTTGATGGTTTTCTTCTTCTGTCGAAGCGTGCACCCACTCCCTCCTCTTTGTTTCCTTTATCAAAGTCGATCAGATTGTCTTTGAACTTCTCCAACAGTGAACTGCTGCTTTCAAATACCTCTGTCTTTTATCAGCACATTAAAATGTCTGTTGTTTTCACTCAATCAACTCCATCGCGACGGTTCGCAGGTAAAAGCGGGAGCGGCACCAAAAATGCAAATTGCCGCTTCAGCATCTCGACGTTTCAAAATGAAGCGCAACCTAGAGAGCGTGTCGTGATGGAAAAGAGTGTGTTAAAGGTAGATCCGCTTAAACGTGAGCTAAGCCTATTAACGTCTTATCAGAAGTCACAGTGCGTTGTTTGCTGATTAACCCCCAGATTGAAAGGCGCTCTGCAGCACTTCCACCAGGAAAGAGATGCAGCAGGATGTTGGGAGGTGATTTTCAGTTTCCTCGGCCAGCTGCCGCTTCCTGTTTCGCTCCTCTGGGACGCTGAAGCTGCCGCGAAAACGTGCGTCGCAGCAGATTTTCCAAGTGTGTCCTCTCTGATTTGTGTCTCCGTGACAGATGGTGCTGCTGACGGCGGGGAGCTGGACCTGAGTGGGATAGATGACAGCGAGATAGAGCTGGTACGAGCCGCTGACACTGAAACTTGTTCACATTCCCACAGACCACATCTGTCAATCAGAAATCACCTTTTTACTGCTGAACATGTTATTAAGCTCCTCGTAATAAGGCCCTCATAAGTCATTTATTAGCACTTATAAGAAAATTAACTATTTATACACTGCTTGAGAATGTATTAGCAGTGAACTGTGCACTTACTAACAGCTGCTTCAGATCCGGTAGCTGTTCATTCATTAATAATAATGATTGATGACAGAACTCCATACATGAGTATGTAATTCTGTTTTTAACAATTATAAGAAACTCATGATGCTTTAATCTCTTAAAGCTAATAAAGTACTTATCTTATGATCTAACAAACTGTTAACACACATAATAATGTTAATAAGCATCTTACAAAGGCCTTCATTACCTCTCATTACAACGACCTTGATATAAAGAGTTACCAGTTAAATGTATAAAGGTAACAAAGGACTTCTGCATGCGGTTGCATTCTTGTACAGGTGTGTAGTGCGACACTATTTTAATTACCACACAAACTCGTGGCTCTCCCCTCTGCAGTATCTGCTGAGTGACACAGAAATCAAAGTGAAGACGGCGCTGTGGATGGCACAAAACTCCGACTACCTCAAAGAGCAGAAAGGTGCGTTCAGGACCTGGTGTGTGTTCTGCAGAGAGAAACCTCCACAGCTCAGCTGGTGGTTTCCCACTGCGTCCTGCTGGTGATCTTATCTCTCATTCTGCGTTTGTGCTTTCAGAAAAGGAAGCAAGGATTGCAAAGGAGAAGGAGCTCGGCATCTACAAGGAGAAGAAGGTAAGGTTTCTCTTTTTGTCAGAGAAACAACCTGTCGGCCACTTTCAAGAAAAGACTAAAGACTCATTTGTTCCGGGAATACAACAGCACTTAAACGTCACATTGTTTCTATAAAGTACAGCATATTGTACGATATTATAGAGGAACTATATTCTAGTTTGAATGTATTGTATTTGATAATGTACAAAGATCTGTTCTTAGATGTAATGCTGATGTTCTTACTCACAGCACTTGTGATTCATCTCTTACAAGTCTGATGAGACGTCTTGTTGTTTTCCATCATGGTTCTATGCAATTTATGTAAAGCTCTGATCTGGAAGTCGCTCTGGATAAAAGCGTCTGTTGAATGCCGTAATGTAATATAAGGGTGGGCGGAGCTTCGACACAGGAGGCGGTACGGTGGTCAGAAACCCAAAGATGTTCCAGTGACATAGAACAGAAAAGCAGCAAATCCTCACGTGTGAAGCTGGAAAAAGAGAGTTGTTGACTAATCGATGAATTGAACCAAGTATTCAGACATTCGTAATGTCCGGTGGTCAGACAGACGCTTAATATTCAGTTAGGAAACAGGTCCTCGCAGAGTGACGCTGCGAGACAGATGCAGAGTGAGACAGACAGATGATCAGATAGACTAAACACAGACAGACAGGCTGTAAGTCCTGTGAAACTGGTTCCCTCTCATATCCCATTACTGTTTTTTGGCACCGCTTGTCGGAGCCAACATCTGCTCACTGGTTTTAACTAGCTGGATTAACTGCAGTGGAACACCGATCTGATGAGACGTGCAGCCTCCTGACAGCACTCACCCGACCAGCAGCACTGACAAACCACTGACTGGCTGCAAACAGCGCAGCACATTCTTGTTATTTTTCTGCATGACAAAGTGAGCATCCTCCACTTAACACCCCGAGTTGATGAGCTGCTGTTGTGCGAGCCAGTTCACTGTCAGCCGAGGTTTCAGATCACGTCGCTGTTTTAAAGGTTTGTGTTTCCAGTAAAGACAGTTAGCTGATCTGAGGTCAAGGTGAGTGTGGCACAACTGAAAGTGGGTGATAACCCCAATCTGGTGTCTTAATTGAGATAAATTGCTGGATACAGAAATGTGTTCAGCTGTAAATTCGCTTGCATCAATGTTCCTATGGTGGTCTGAAATTACTCTTTTTACTTTTTTAGAGGGCAAATCTTTCCCATCTGGGACCTAAATGGTCTAACAGGACTACAAACTATTTCCATATAACATATATAATTAATTCTAGTATTATTCTAATTCTGGTCTGCTGAAGATTAGTAAAAAATGGCTGAGGTCTTAATCATGACCTGTTTTGAAAATGTGGCGTCGCAGCAAAAAGCTTCAAAAAGGACGACCAGGACGAGTAGTTGTTGCTGCGGTAACAACGAAAGGGAGTCAAATAAACAACAAACTGACCTTTTAAAACATAATGATAATTTAACTGTTAACTCTGTTGCACGGCTCTGTTGCGTTGTTGGATGGATTGAAATTAGCTTCACATGTTCATGTTCCGCTCCAGGATGAAGTGTAATAACTGTAGTGCTGCTCTGACGTTTCATCTAGCGCCACCATCAGGTCAAAATGTATTTAATATGTCCAATACTTTGATTTATGGCCCAACAGCTGTAGAACTAGGTGTTATGTTAATATGCTAAACTCAGGTGGTGAACGTGTTACACGTTTTACCTGCTAAACATCAGCACGTTAGCATTTAGCTCAAAGCTCGCACTGAGGGAAGTCGAACAGATGCTGCTGCAGCGTTGGGTGATTTTATTAGAGATAAAAAACTAAATATTCAGTATAATTCTATCAATAGTTTTTATTCAGCCCATCATTTACTTCATACACATGATTTCACTCACTGTGGTCCCATCATTCTAAAGTTTTATAAAGTTTTACACTTGTTTTCTGTCTGTTTGTTAAAATGTGATGGGTTTTCTCATCATGATGAGGGTTCTTCAGCTGATTCGGACTTTGGTTTTTCTTTTTTAAATCCTTGCAGTCCAGCGGATCCTCGAGGAAGCGTCCCCCGATCCGGGCCAGCACCGCAGACGAGGCCATCGAGAAGATGCTGGAGCAGAAGAAGATCTCCTCCAAGATCAACTACGACGTGCTGAAGGACTTGAACGTCAAGCCTGGCAACAGCCCGGCTCACAAGACCGAGTCCCCGAAACAAGAACCGACTGCGGCGAAGCTGACCGGACGTACCCGCAAACCTCCACAAGCGCCACTCAGCCTCAGCACGCCGCTCAGCTCGCTGGGAAAACGGTGGGTGGGACGCATGTTTTGTTCTTGTGAGCTGGTGCATTAATCAGATTTATCAAAACCAGAAAACCCCGTATTCAGGTCTGAATGCTAACATGAACCTGTGTGCAGAAATCCTGTTCTGTTCGTCTGAGATGCAGACACAACCTTCAGCTTTCTCCCTCCTTCATGGCTGGAAAAGCTCCCCGTCTCTGTTTTTATGTCTACAATCACCACCGCCATCTTTCTGTGTACAAAACAGGTTCTCGCCGTGTCTTGGATGTTCCACGAGTCATTCTAGGAAACGTAAGAGGACTTAGCAGAGTTCAGGGAAAGAACATCTCCGCACTTGAGGTTTTAGACTTGTGTGTGTGTGTGTGTTCTTGACACTTTCTAAACTAAATGATTGATTAACTTAATCGTTAGTTGCACAACTGAACATAATATAGATCAGCTGCAGCAGGAAATTACCACCGTGGGCTGGTAGTTTTTGTCTTTGGCTAATAACTAATCAGTCAGTCCATTCTGTCGTGGACATGAAGTCCAAATTAAAATAGATCAAAGACAGAAAATAAAGTTTATAAATGGATTAAACCTGTTCTTAAAGGGGAAAATATGGATCACTGCATGCTGCCTGTTTCATAGCGACACAGAAAATAAGTGGTGTTCAGATCACACGTAAAGTTTACATGAGTGTTATATTCAGGTGCAGGTGTGTTATGCTAGTAGCGGCTAATGTAGCCTCGAGCCGTTAGCCTGCAGAGCTCACCTCCCTCTGGAGACACTCGAGGTTTTACACAACGCGTTCACTTCTCAGCACCTGAAGTTCACCTTTAAGAACAAATCCACCAAAGTTGGGACTTGGAAATGTTCATTGTCTGTTCATTTCTGCAGCATTAAATGTGAAGTCAGTCTCCACCGTGTTGTGAGTGACGTGACCCTCTTGCAGATAACTGCTGTTTACTATGTTTAAGAGGTCTGGATGGTGAATTAATGAAAGTGTCGATTGCATCATCTTAAACACATGAGTTTATTCAAATCATTACCTCTAGTGTCAGCCACGCCAGTGTACCCCTGGTGCATGGATCCATATTTAATTATGTCTGCGTCTGCTCAGTCCCTCAAACCGTTAAATAATCCACAATGCAAACAGCAGATGTTGGATTGAATGAAGACGAGATGGATGGAGAGTGTTTACTCATGTCTGATGCAACACCAGCCGCTCCCCCCACCCCATCCGTTTCCTGTTTTTTTTGGCACGTGGCGGTGGCTTCAGTCCATAACGATTAGGTGGCACTTCTCCTGTCGCCCAGAATAATCACCTGCGACAGCCGGACAGATGCTCAGTTTTGTGGGGTATTTTTTTTTTTGCGTCTCTACTCCTGTGGGATTTTCTCTTTTTTCCCCGAGATGCACCTTCTCTGCCAGGATCTGTTGGGGGGGGGGGGGGGGGGGGGGGGGGGGGGGGGGGGGGGGGGGGGGGGGGGGGGGGGGGGGGGGGGGGGGGGGGGGGGGGGGGGGGGGGGGGGG
>JAVQJL010026044.1:0-11864 GCA_036024295.1 Nannoperca obscura | reverse complement strand
TTCAATTCAATTCAATTTTATTTATATAGCGCCATATCATAACAAAGTTATCTCAGGGCACTCAAACACATGGAGCCGGTCGAGACCAACTTCCACACATCTCTACGCACAAGGAAGGTAAATAAACACCACGCTGATGATGACATATTTAGGCAAAGTTGATGCAAAATATTTGTTTCATTTAGTCAAGTGGGACGATGTAGAACCAACAAGCGTCCTTAATTTGCATAGGAAATGTGTGTGTGTATTTTCACCAGGTCCCAGCTTTAGAAGAGAGCTTTAGTTAAATGGTTTGAGTGTTTGCATGTTTGCACTGATTTCTGTTTTGTGTACTGGTAGGCAAGAGGAAGCTATTTCCATAGCTATTCCTCAAGAGTTAGCGGAGGATTACTGTGTCAGGGCCATGTGACATGTGTTGTCTCGTTACTCAGCAGATGGACACCAGTTCCACTTTCTTTGTCATGCCGTGGCACCTTCAAGGTTATTGTAACAGAAACACAGGAACAAAACGGTTTCCCCTCAAGATTCTTTCCATTCGCCTAAATGAGATAATCTGGTAGGTTAGAAAACAGATTTGTGGCTTGTATTTCAGGTGTGTCATTATGACTCTGCATCAAAGTGGAGAGCCTGTGTTAGCATTGTTAGCTTGCTCCTGTTGGCTAGAGTGCGTTAGCTGCTGCTGTCAACACCGTCTCTTCACTTTTATGCTGAGCAATAAACCCATAGATATATAATCTGCAGTGTTACACTTCTTGAAGTAATAAACCAACATCACAAACCAGCCAGGATAGTTAGCTAGTTACTGACGCTGCTGTTGCTCAAGCTAACAGCAGCTAAGTGCTTACATTTGTTGAACTTACCTGCTTGAGAGGGGGAGGGGCTGCATATGATTGGCTTAAAAGTGAGGGAGCGGTGACTGGTGACAACACGACTGCCATAAAAAATAACATTATAAAATAAAAAGTGACATTAAATAAAAGTATCATAGGTAAACATGTCGTTATGAAAATTGGCATTTTGAAATGAAAATGTCAACAATTAAAAGAAAATAAATCAGATTAATGACGACATTTCACTATATTTTTAATGATAACTTGAATTATTTCAAAATTTAGTGGTTCATGCAAATATCTGACTGGTCTTTATTTATTAATATTGAATAATTTGTGGTTGCATATGATAAATACCTAACGCTTATAGCCTGTAACTAATCAAATGTGTAAACCAGCATAATAATGTTGCTCGGGTGTACTGAACGTGTTTGCATGTGTCCTAACTCCATTTATCGCTTGTCATCAATGACAGCAAATAAATACGCGATCAATAAAAACGATTTATTTTTAAAAGATATGTTAAATAATGAGGATATCGAGACGGTTTGTTGGGCTGGTGCGTTGCGCAGAGTGTATCCATGTGTGTCTTTGTTCCTGCTGTTGTCTGTGATACAGACTGACACAGGAAAAACAAAGCTAATCAGCTCCGCTCCAGAGACAGCTGAGCTCAGGTGCAACTACCTCGCCGTCCCAACACACAACAACTGCTCTGGTGTGTGTGTGTGTGTGTGTGTGGAAAAGAGAGTGAGACAGAGAGAGTTATTTTTGCACAAAATCACTACAAGATTGTGTCGGTGGGTTTCACTAGCATATTCACTCCATATTTACAATTCAACACCCCACACACTTCAGTTAATCTGTCCAACCTTACTGTTGTAGTTCTGGCCATCAGTTGTGTTGGCCATATAATAACATTGTGCTCACAAGATTCACAGCTAAAGAGCTAACAGACATAAATAGATCACACAGATTAACAAATATGTCGTAACTTGGTCGATATCATAATTGATTGATGGTTAAAACTGTACATTAGTCCGATGTGGTGAAACAAGTGAATGAAGGATTTTAACTGCAGTAGATTTACTCCCAAACTCCTGGTTGTGCTCATCCCCCGCCACTAAATACAAACGTAAACTAAACCTAGCTTCAATGTAAATCTGCACCCTCAACAATACAAGTCTTCTACAAACTAAACTCAAGTCTAAACCCCCAGTTTGTATCTGTAACCCCATGAATACAATGCTCACCATTTGTTGGGTTTGAATCTTTCTCTACTTGTGAGTGCATTTGGTCCTTGTGTAGGTACGGGCCTGACATTGCACAGAAATGCAAAAACATGTAGAGACATGACTTGTTTCTTCTCTCAGGGAAGAAAACATGTTGATTTGGACGCAAAAAAATCAATTCAGAGTTATTCTGTTTTTGCTTTCACTTTTCAGAACCTGTTATGTGGGGCTGAACTACTGAACCCAAGTGCAGACAGGAATAAGTTAATTGGAGATTCATTTAAAAAGGAACGGGAAACCAGGAGTGAGCCTGGGGCTAAGGCTGGTAACTGAGTTGAGGGAAGCAGGGGTGACACGAGGAGCAGGAGGAGACAGGGGCTGGAGAGGAGAGGAGAGAGAGAAAAGAAGGCAAGCTAGGCTAACAGACAACAACAGGATAGCTAGATATTGGCTGGTTAATAAAGACTGGAAGTATAAACTTTAGAGACTTCTATCTTCCAGCATGGGAGTTGCCAGGCAGAGTATTAGTAGAGGCCTTGACTGTGGAACAGGTTGCTGCTGGTGGAGCAGCAGAACACAAGCACAAACATTTCAGCTGCTGTGCTCTTCTGTGTACTAAGATCATTATAGGGACTTCCTGCACTCAGATAAAGGCTATCTATAGTGAGACTTTGACATTTCTACTGAAAAAGTGCAAACACAGTGGTGATTTACCTTTTCAACTGATAGGTGTATAAATATACTGCATGCTTGCCTGGCTCAAAGCACACAATGGAGGTGACATGATGCAACACAGCTAATGCAAGGTGCATTGTAGTCATATTACATCACTCTGCATCCTCTGTGTACTGTGCTGTCAGGGAAACATGCACAGTAGCTCTGTACATAAATCTGGTTTGAATACATGTAGAGGTCTGAATGAGAGGACCACCTGCCATTTATGTTTTTTCTTTAGGCCTGATGGGAATTCACATCCAAGTGAAACAGACTTTTAAACCATTACAACGTGCAAATCTTCAAAAAGTCAGGGATATGAAAGGACTGAAGTGGAAACAGGCGAGAGTCTCTTGCTAAAGCTACCTTATTTACCTAATTTGCCTTTAGCTTGGGAAGCTATTTAGCCTTTTCCATGAACTCTAAAGTGTATCAGTCCTCCAAATGTAATGACAAAATACATAGTTTGTAGCTGCCTGACAAAACGACACATGCTGTATGTGCCAGTCTCAAGTCTTATGGAAAGAGCAACAGAAAAAAAGAGGAAGGAGAGGAAAGTTTGGTTACCAGACAGGAATGTGTTATTTAAAAGGAGGAGGCAAAGCAAAGTTTGACCTTTTGTAACTGTGTCTGACTTCAAATCAGAAATGTGAAGCAATCCCGAACACCACGGAGCAAAAACGTCTAACATACTTTTCAAGAAAATGCTGACTCTGGGGAACATCCGTAATGCTAGAGAGAAGCCCGGTGTCTTCATCGCCTGCCGTTGTGCTGTGTGGTAAAATGCTTGGTTGCTAGTGGTTCCTGCTGGTGAGGCAATCTATCTTCTCTGGTATGCTGACATGGAGGTCACGGCCACTGAGGTGGCTGCAGCCTGCAGGGCAGGCAGGTGGGCAGCTACCTGGAAAGTCGACGGGTTGAATCCCAAGAAAGGCTGGAGGAGAGTGAATGAATAACTTCAGCAGTTACCATGACAATGAAGGTCATTATAGCAGTGGTGCTGCAGTCGGCAGACCACTTTGGTCCAGACTGAAATATCTCAGCAACTTCTGGAAGGATTGCCATGAAGTTTTGCTGAGACATGGATGAATCTTACTGACATTTTTTGCTTTAAGTGAAATGTCTTATGAATGGATTGTAATACAATTTAGGACTGATGTCAATGGTGCCCAGAGATTTAATTATTTGTGAGCATGCCAGAGCCCAGTGCCATTAGCAGGTCAAAAAATGAAATATCTCAACATCTTATGTAATAGATGGACTGGCACAAAATTCAGTCACAGACATTCATGTTTCCCAGACAATAATGACTTTGGTGATCCCAGACGCTCACGTTTGTTGCTTTGAGTGAATGTGGTCTAGTCGTCTACTGAAATATTAATGACATCCCCATCAGTCTCAGCTGCACTTAATGTTGAGTGCTAATTAGCAATCGTTAGCATGCTAACACGCCAAAGTGAAATGGGCAACATGGTAAACATAATACCTGCTTAGCATCAGCATGTTAGCATGTAGCTCAAAGTATCTACCTCACCAAGCCCTCGTCTTGGCTGTAGACCGTCAGAAGTGAGAAAAGTGGCACTATTACTACTGCTACTATGAAAAAAAATGTGTGAGAAATAAACAATGAAAGAAAAATCACACTCAGAGGGCAAGGTTGTGTGGCAAGGTTGTGTGTAAAAAGTTGCATTACTTTAATCTTGCATTATCTAATCTGCTGCTGCAGAAAAAAGTTTGCCCTGTGAAGTCCCTCCTCTCTGTGTTCAATGAGAGAACAATGAGTTTCAGCAGGTTTACTCACCGCAGGAAGAGACATAGTGAAGTAAAACCCTTTGGTTTTGAAAGTTGTCTTTACTCAGAAACGAAATTTGAGTTACAGTAAATCTGCGAGTGTGTAACTTTGAGGCTGTTCCTTTTATGCAAACTTCCTTCCTTTTTCTGTGGTTTGGGTTTTATGGATGTGCTTTTCACACAATGTGCACACACACCTCCCGTCTGTTACTGTAAATACAATGAAGCAGAACCATTAATAAATAATAAATGTTCACTATGATGGAGCATTTCACCTCAGTTTGTCCTCCCTTCCCCCTCTAATGCCTCCCATCCTTTATTTCTCTATATTTTACTTATACTATTATATTTGATGTATTGCATCTTGATTTTTGTACTGTGCTGTTCCATTTTATAACAACTCTGTTCTGTTGATGCCAGATTTTGACCTTAAAGTCTCGTTGAATCTTCACCCACTCTTTTAAAGCTATAGATTGAAACAGCCACACAAAGGTGGGTCCCCGTTTATTACTATGATAATTGCTCAGTGGCGCATGAAGCCAAAAGAAACTGACTTCCGGGCATAAAAGTACCTAGATCTTTTGTATAACTTTCACATTGTGCGGCTCATAGAGCAAGCGCACTAGCGTATGCTTTAAGCAGGCTGCCGAACTGCTCGTTCTCAGGCTCACTCACATGAATGGAAGTGACTCTATAACTCTGGATTCTATTAGTGAATTTGACGACTTTTAAGGCATAATGATTTTAAATAAGGGCTATTTAGGTGTTTGTACTGGGAAGTTGATGTACCTCAAAAAGAATGATGTGCTGATTAACAGACGCCTCTTTCTTTCACAGTGTAATGGTCTGTGGGCCAGTGTGTATCATGTGACAGACCCAAAAGTTGTCAAATTGTCTTCAAAGCCCTGAAACTCAGGGAGACCGCTGTTCATTTCCCTTTCAAACCAAGAGTCAACTTTTTTAAGCATGATCACAATCATTCCTGAACCACAACCATGTGTTTACTATTGTAACCATGGCGACAAAGTAAATAGTATGTGTTTTTCAACAGTCATTTGAAAGGCCCAGATAAATTATGTAGCAGCATATTTTGTCATTTCAGTTTTCAGTTATTTGGGTGAACTGAACCTTTAATGGGAAAAACATTCGTAAGCAAACAGGAGAAGGTAGGGACAACAACTTCACAGCTTGTCAAATACATCTACCAATATGCTTCCTGATGGACAGTAAACACACGATGACACAGGCACCTCAGACGCTACATGCTACAGATTAATAAGCGTCCAGTTGGGTCGTGCGTCGGCCCAGACTTTGTGGCTCTGCCAGGGACACACAGCAAGAAGCCAGGCAGTCTAATCAGAGCAGGAACAGAGCAGCCTGATTGTGTTCTAGAGATTAGAGGTGGAGATGAGAGGAGCAGCACGTCTGGACCACAGCGTGAACCACCGCTGGAACAGCATCAAGGTCCTTTTGTCAAGAGCCACAAACAAAACAGGCAACAAACAGACTGTGTGGAACTGAAACATTTGCACATAATTTCAATCCACCGCTGCCTCTAATGGGCTTCTTCCTCTGCAGGAAAACCAAAGTCTCTTTCTCCCTCTCTCTCTCTGGCTGTTATCAACATTTTTGTGGGTGTGTCTGAACGCAGCGCGTATCTGTGGAGGGACATCACAGGAGGAGATACACTGCATAACTTCACGTTCGCAGTATCAGTGCTTACAGAACATCACGCTCAGTATCCACAGAAGATAATGTTTCCGTCACTGCACATGATAGAAGATTCCTTTCATTCTTACGGGAACATTTGGCCATTAGTTTAGCATTTTAGAATGAGCCGATGATGAAAAGCACAATGATTTTGAGTGTTTGTACGGAGTGATATGCATTTTCTACTGCATGTCTTTGTTTTTTCAAATAAACTATGACTCACTTTTATTTATTTTTATTTTGCAAAATACTGGTTAAAGGGCAAAGAATGTAAACCTTGACCACAGAAAACAATCATTCCCAAGTGTATCAGTGTATCATTTTGAGAAATACTCAAAAGAAGATTGATATCTGTCTTTTATTTGGACTTTCACATGCTCTGGTTTTGGGCTAAGGGGGGAGAAAAGGGAATACTGCACAGTTGTGAACTTTTGCTGCTCTCTGTCGTTACATTGCGAGGGCCATTTGGGGATTGAGGCGAATTCAAGATATATAAACAAAAGCTGTGCCGAGCAAACATTCTTGTAAAATATGCAGAGGAGAAAGTATGAGTGGATAGACCAGGCTGCTGCTGATACGTTTGTGTCTGACCTGCACTTGTTTGGATGAGCTACTGTGATGCCTATAAAAGGGAAAAAAGGTCAAACTCAGTTATAGTTGAGCCTCTCTCTCTCTCTCTGCAGACCAGCCACTGACAGAGAAGCCTCTGGCTCTCTTTCATTTCATCGAGATGCTAAACGGGAATAAGTAAACACATCAATAACTGAAATTGAACAAACCATAAAGGCGTGGTTGCTTTGCATGTATTATATTCCATTTGCTTTAATTCAAACGTACAGTATGTGGAGAGCAGAGGTGAAAACATCTGCATCTCTTTGCTCCACACCAGTAAATCAAAGCTGGGTAAAAATTGGATTTTGAAAATACCACACGTAACACAAACTTGAACCACTTCCAGTTTTTTTTTTACTTTTAGCACATGATCACCATCCTGTTTGTTCCTTCTCTTTTTATTTTCTGCTACCAGACGTTTCTTTTCAACCTCATCTGTTGTAAACTGCAATGAGCTATGGCTTCTTGCAGCAGGAGACGCAGTTTGTGAAAGTATGAGGACATAAAATGTGAGTGAAAGTTAGCTCAAACTGATCTGCCTATTTAAAAATAATGAAACTATTTGTTGGCGACTATTTGTGGCAGTGGAAACAAGCTGTGAACATTGACATATTATCACCTTTTAAGTAGATTTTTCATTCGGAGTTGTGATTTATGTCCACATGAATGTAACTCCAGTATTCAGTCACTGTTTTTGGTCTCTACCACTGCCTGAGGGGATTTTCGTTCTCTTTAGCATCTGGAAGCCTGATCTAACCAGAGAAATCGACGCCACCAAAACTGTAAAGTTGTTATTAACAGTATAAGATACCAACTAAAAGTAAAAGCTTCTTGGTTTGCTTTGAAACTTTAAACTAGAGTTCATATTTCTTGATTAAGTGAGGCTTCCTGTGAGCTTCTGTGAGCATCATCACACATGTTTGTGTTTACTCTGGAGAGAAACGTTTGATTGGTTGCCCTGATAGTAATGTGACCGCAGCCCAGATCTGTCTTTCCTGTGTACAGTCACATCTCACAGAACATACATACACGAACCGCACAGAAATAAACATATACAGTACTGTGTGGCTGTGTGTTACAACAGCAGTTTAGGGATTAATCTTCATGTGCACTAATGTTTGACATTAGCTGAAGCTCTTAACATGAGATAATAAATCAAGGTTGATCTCCTTAGTCTTTTATTGGACTAATGAGGACACTCTTAAAAAGCACATTTATTATACAATGAGAAATATACCCATCTTTTTATTATTTTTATTATTATTTGTGTTATTTAATGCATTTATTCTATTGTATTTCTTTACTGCTTTGGCAATATAGATTCCTGATCTGTCATGCCAATAAAGTTTATTATTAATTGAATTTGAGTGGGAGTTTTTTATTTTATTTCCTTTCAATGAAAATGAAAAAATAAAAGTAACACAAATGTGGTTTGTGGTTGAGTATTCCCTTGAGTGCTCATGTATAACGAATTATTTAAATTCTCCTTTTACCTGTGTGCTTATTATTGTTCTTTCTCTTCCCTATTTCATTATCTTGTTTCCTCTCCAATGGTCTGCCAGGACTAAAAGGTAGTTTAAAGCATTATCAAACCACACAAAGGGAAATGGAGATGATTAAAATAAAATCTGATAGTTTCCCCTCTTTGATCTGTGAGAAAAGTTTAAGACGAGCTACAAAAAGAAAGCGAACTACACATGCTCAAAGCTGAAAATAAACCCACATATCCATGTTAATGCTGTATGTTTATGTGAGCGGAAGAAGCTGCTTCATGCTGAAGTTAAGACTTTCACACAGTGGCAAGCTTTTCTCTTTACTAAATGTTTAGATCTTTTTTTATGATTTACAGATGTTGCAAATGGTGAGAAGGTTTGGGGGATGTAAACCTGAAAATGTAGGTTAAAGAAACACCGCAGCCACAAACAGGATAGAAGAGTGCAGCTTCATGCAGTGTATGCTTTCCATTTCCAAACTGGCTCTGCAGTTTGCTCACTTTTGATCTCAGTTAAGCGATCGAATCTTGGTTCAAATGCACTCTAGTAATTCATGAGTGTGTAACACTACGCCTGTACACGCTGAACTGAACTGCAACTGAATGACAACTTACTGTTCTTTCAGTCTCCAGTCAAGGACAATGGTGATTCAGCACAGTGCGTTCAGATTTGTTCGTACATGTACATAACATTTAACACCTCTGTCTTTGCTGTTACAGTATTGTGGCCCCTAAATAACAATCACCTTCTGCAGAGGAAAAAAACATCCTGTCATTCATCTTCAGACATGCAGTAAACAGACACGTGCAGCTTTTACCGTTACATGATGCAATATTAACAGTAAGCCGGTGATGTGTGACTGCAAAGGCATTCATGCGTTTTCTGCTGCAGCATTAGCGCCATGGAGCAGAATGAGAAAGAAAAATAAGATATAAAGAAGTAGAAAACCAAACAAAAAACTAACAATGGAATAAATCAGGCCAAAAGACTAAAACTGGTTATGTTGTGTACAGTACGTGAGAAAGGACTCTCTCTCTCTTTTGTTATCATTATAACTCTCTCGTGTGTAACCACCAAGTGAAATTCCAACAGGGTTGAAGAGCATTCTGGGAAATGTGGGAAATTAGCCATCCAAGCAGAGATAAAGCAGATAAACACTTTGTGCCAAAAAGAATTCCTGGAATGCATTTACCATCTGCGATGGAGCGAATCATCTGCGATGGTAAATCATCCGATGGATCTACAATCAATATAATTAGCTACCCTCAAACACCCCAAAAATGTTTCTGTTTCGTGTGTGTGTGTGTGTGTGTGTATATATATATATATATATATATATATATACATTTATATCACAGATGACTCATAAACATACATGTTTCTGATTTTGGCCATTCGTTTTTTTACAGTAGCAGAACATTAACATGTTTAAATATTTGTACATTTTACTCCTCCTACTGGACTGTAACAATATTAAATCAGTCGTGAGCTTATGAATGATTATTTAGCAGATAAGTGTTTTATTATATTTTTTAGGGGGGGGGGGTCATTTTATGTGTTTATTAGATTTTTTGGTCCTTAGTTGTTGCGAGTATGTTTGTCATTAACTCCAAGAGATTATGTGTTACAACAATTATGGATCGTCAGGAATTTACAGTATGTGCTTTTTATGAAACATGTTTATTTAAATATTGTATTTTTGTATAAGTTTAAGTATTTTAAGTTGGTTATTTAGTATATTTTTCACGATACATACCTTTTGTGGCCAAAAGTATGTGGACATTTGACTGTTAAATCTCTGAGAAACAGTCACATTTACCTTGCCTGAAATTCTACTCTAAAATATGTATTCCCTGTATTATTATGACCTATAATTGCATCTCATTACGTCTGTCTTTAGGGCGGGAGCCATGTTTGTCTGGTCTTATATTTAGGCTGCAATCAGCCGCCCATTCAAAGCCCAGGCTGTGTAAGAGAAGTGGTTTGAGGAACTTAATGAGCAGGGCTTGTTGACGAGAGGGTGGAGTATCCCTCTCAAAAACAAACAGGCTGTGAAGTGCTGCTGTGAAGTGGGAGGTGAGCAGACGAGAGAGCCACTCCACTCCTGAATCTCTCCACGTCAACGTCACTGTTTGTTCCGGTGGAGGGCTTAATGCGTCTGTGTGCGACCAAATGGTTTTTGATGGCAGGTACTTTGTGCGTGAGTGTGGGCACCTACGTATGCTTATGTGAAGTGAATGCACTTTGTTGTACTGTGTGTGTATGTGGCACGAAGTGAGATGAGGTGAGGCGAGGGGGATTTCCTCCTATAAACTGGCCTCTCCCGGAAAAATCTGTGGTTGTGCTGCTTCTCTGCAAAGGCAATGTGGCTGCCTAGAAAAAAAGAAAAGAAAAGTTAGTTAACACAGAAAAGTGACTCCGGAAGGACCTCCAGAGCTCTTTTGAATAAAATAAGAAGACCACCGAATAGTGAGAGTATTGCACGTATGATGTTGGCTCATCTGACCTTAACAAGTTCATTCTCTTTCTGAGGAAAGAAAATACAACTTCTGTTAAAAGCTTTAATCACGTCCACAACAGCAACAACAACCAAGGAAGCCGAGGGGAAAGTTGGGGAACTGTCTTCAATTTGTATTTTACATTCAAGACTATTTACAATTATTGATAACTGCTGTGAAAAAGTGTTTTTAATGTAGCAAGAGAAAGGGTTCACAGAGGTTGCAGAGGTTTTAGAAATGTTGACTGTATGTCGGCCATTTCTTCTGACTCTGGTCTCATTTTGCTGCACGAGACTCTTTAGAGCACAGAGTAAAAAGTATATTTATTTTAAAGCTGCAGCACACTAGACTGTTCATGCCTCTGTTCTATCTCATGCGTCACACACATGTTTTAAAAAGACTTTCCCTCACATTTTATGTCAGTTTTATAAGAAAAAAAAACTGGATAATGCAGGAAATGTTACAAATAAGCTGAATGTTAAATAATACAAAGTGCGGATTGTAATTTAAATAAAACCATGAATGTTCTCATATCTGGAATATGCACTCATGTAAAAAGGGTTGTCCAGGTAACTCAGTAAAACACACACACTGTAATCTGTAGGAAGATTATGGGAGCTTTTATAAAAAGAATCAAGTGCCTTTGCAATCTGTGAAAGACATTATTCACTAGTCAAAGTCAAGTCTGAAGTTAAAGCGGCTTCGTTTTTCAGTACCTGAGTATGAGTCACAGACTTGATTGCTTGTCTGTGACACCTTAACCCTCTATGGTACGCAGTATGATGTCAGTTGGAGTGTTTTTTTGTCATAGAATAGACCAGATAAAACATAATCTAAATTAAAACAAATATAAAAAATTGGGGGGGTGCTTTTTGGGGTGTGTTGCCTGGAGGCAACACTGTACCATAATGGCAAGTAATGAAAAAAGACAGTTATTGTTTCAAATTTGAACATCATTTATTTATAAACACATGGAAATTACTCAAA